>JASCZW010000421.1:0-225340 GCA_034211315.2 Aedes japonicus | reverse complement strand
ACATTAATAATAATTTGTATAGAATTAATTTTATTTAAATTTTGATTATATTAAGAATATTGATTATGTATAATTAATTAATTTTAAAAAATTAAAATTTAAATTAAGGGGTTAAATTTTAAACTTAAATTGCGAGAAGGATTATACTATTTCAAGTTATGTATTATAAGGATTATTTACATTAATAATAATTTGTATAGAATTAATTTTATTTAAATTTTGATTATATTAAGAATATTGATTATGTATAATTAATTAATTTTAAAAAATTAAAATTTAAATTAAGGGGTTAAATTTTAAACTTAAATTGCGAGAAGGATTATACTATTTCAAGTTATGTGTTATAAGGATTATTTACATTAATAATAATTTGTATAGAATTAATTTTATTTAAATTTTGATTATATTAAGAATATTGATTATGTATAATTAATTAATTTTAAAAAATTAAAATTTAAATTAAGGGGTTAAATTTTAAACTTAAATTGCGAGAAGGATTATACTATTTCAAGTTATGTGTTATAAGGATTATTTACATTAATAATAATTTGTATAGAATTAATTTTATTTAAATTTTGATTATATTAAGAATATTGATTATGTATAATTAATTAATTTTAAAAAATTAAAATTTAAATTAAGGGGTTAAATTTTAAACTTAAATTGCGAGAAGGATTATACTATTTCAAGTTATGTGTTATAAGGATTATTTACATTAATAATAATTTGTATAGAATTAATTTTATTTAAATTTTGATTATATTAAGAATATTGATTATGTATAATTAATTAATTTTAAAAATTAAAATTTAAATTAAGGGTTAAATTTTAAACTTAAATTGCGAGAAGGATTATACTATTTCAAGTTATGTGTTATAAGGATTATTTACATTAATAATAATTTGTATAGAATTAATTTTATTTAAATTTTGATTATATTAAGAATATTGATTATGTATAATTAATTAATTTTAAAAAATTAAAATTTAAATTAAGGGGTTAAATTTTAAACTTAAATTGCGAGAAGGATTATACTATTTCAAGTTATGTGTTATAAGGATTATTTACATTAATAATAATTTGTATAGAATTAATTTTATTTAAATTTTGATTATATTAAGAATATTGATTATGTATAATTAATTAATTTTAAAAAATTAAAATTTAAATTAAGGAGTTAAATTTTAAACTTAAATTGCGAGAAGGATTATACTATTTCAAGTTATGTGTTATAAGGATTATTTACATTAATAATAATTTGTATAGAATTAATTTTATTTAAATTTTGATTATATTAAGAATATTGATTATGTATAATTTTTTGTTATATTAAATAAATTATTTTATTTTGGTTAATATTTTTATTATTATTTTATTTTACATGTAAATATTTGTGTGAATTTATTTAATTTTTAAAAAATTAAATATTAATATTTATTCGCAGTAATTAATATTAATTAAAAAAGAAATTTTGTATTAGTAATAATATATTGTATTGGTAAAATTTGTGCCAGCTACCGCGGTTATACAAATAATGCAAATAAAAATTTTTAGTATTAGTTAAATTATAAATTTAATAATATAAATATAAATTTATTAGGTGAAATTTTTAAATTTATTTATTTATTATCAATAAAATTAATTTAAGCTATAAACTTTTTGTAATAAACTAGGATTAGATACCCTATTATTGAAAATAAATATTTAAATACTAAAGTAGTAGTAGTTATATTCTTAAAATTTAAAAAATTTGGCGGTGTTTTAGTCTATTTAGAGGAATCTGTCCTGTAATTGATAATCCACATTGAACCTTACTTAAATTTGTTTAATTTGTATATCGCCGTCATCAGAATATGTTATAAGATAAAAATTTTCTTAATATTTAATTAAATAAAATGTCAGGTCAAGGTGCAGTTTATATTTAAGTAGAGATGGATTACAATAAATTTATTTAAACGGATAATTTTTTGAAATAAAAATTTAAAGGTGGATTTAATAGTAATATAAAATAGATTATTTGTATGATTTTAGCTCTAAAACATGTACATATCGCCCATCGTTCTTATTTTTAAAATAAGATAAGTTGTAACATAGTAGATGTACTGGAAAGTGTATCTAGAAAGACAATTTAAAGCTTAATTAGTAAAGTATTTCATTTACATTGAAAAGAAATTTGTGCAAATCAATTTAAATTGATTAATTTTTATTTATTAATTTTTTATATTGTTTAATTTTATTTAATAAAAATAATTTTTTTATTTTTTGTTATAGTATTTTTTAAAGAAAAAATAATTTTAATAATAGTTTATTAGTATTGTAAAAGAAAATTGAAATAATTTGAAAAATTTTTATTTTAAAAGAAAATTTAATTTATTGTACCTTGTGTATCAGGGTTTATTAATTAATTAATTATTATATTAATTTTTCTCGAATTTTAAAGATTTAATTATATATAAAAGTTAATGTAGCATAATTATTTTAAATATATAATTAGAAATGAAATGTTAATCGTTTTAAAATATATCTAGTTTTTTAAGAAATAAATTTAATTTAGATTTATAAATTAAAAATTTTATTTTTTTTTAATTTTTTTATTTTATAAAATTAATATTTTAAGGGATTAGCTTTAAAATAAAGTTTTAAATTTAAAATAAAATATTTAAATAAATGTAAGCTTAAAAATAGTTATCATTAATAAATTTGTTATAATTTATTTTAAATTTTTTATTATTTATTGTTAAATTAAATTATTTATTAAAATATAAATTTTAATTATATAAATTTATTAATTATGATAAAATTAGTATACAGAATTTATTTAAGTTATTTTAATTGAAAGGTTTAAATAAGGAATTCGGCAAATTATAATATATTCACCTGTTTATCAAAAACATGTCTTTTTGAGTTTAATTTAAAGTCTAACCTGCCCACTGATAGTATTAAAGGGCCGCAGTATTTTGACTGTGCGAAGGTAGCATAATCAATAGTCTTTTAATTGGAGGCTTGTATGAATGGTTGAATGAGATATATACTGTCTTTTTTAAATTTTTATAGAATTTTATTTTTTAATTAAAAAGTTAAAATGTAGTTAAAGGACGAGAAGACCCTATAGATCTTTATTTTTTTTAATTATAAATTAAAAAGAATAATTAAATTTATAATTTAATAAAAAATTTTGCTGGGGTGGTATTAAAATTTAAATAACTTTTATAATTTATTTACATTAATATATGAATAATTGATCCAGTTTTATTGATTAAAAAATTAAGTTACCTTAGGGATAACAGCGTAATTTTTTTTAGAGTTCATATCGACAAAA
Organism: Aedes japonicus; assembly: GCA_034211315.2. Taxonomy (NCBI): domain Eukaryota; kingdom Metazoa; phylum Arthropoda; class Insecta; order Diptera; family Culicidae; genus Aedes; species Aedes japonicus. Next base: position 222,021 of record JASCZW010000421.1, on the reverse strand, counting down.
AGATTGCGACCTCGATGTTGGATTAAGAGTTATTTTTAGGTGTAGAAGTTTAAAGTTTAGGTCTGTTCGACCTTTGAATTCTTACATGATCTGAGTTCAAACCGGCGTGAGCCAGGTTGGTTTCTATCCTTAATAAAATTATTATATTATAGTACGAAAGGACCTAGTATAAAAAATATAGATTTTAAAGTTATGAATAATATTAATATTTAATAAACTATTTTGGCAGATTAGTGCAATAAATTTAGAATTTATTTATATAATTTAATTAATTATAAATAGTATTGTTTTTTATAGATTATTTATTATCATTAATTGGAAGTTTATTATTAGTTATTTGTGTAATAGTTGGGGTTGCTTTTTTAACTTTATTAGAGCGTAAGGTTTTAGGCTATATTCAAATTCGTAAAGGGCCTAATAAAGTAGGATTTATAGGGCTATTACAGCCTTTTAGAGATGCTGTAAAGTTATTTACTAAGGAACAAACATATCCTTTATTATCTAATTATATTTTTTATTATTTTTCTCCTATTTTTTCTCTATTCTTGTCTTTATTGATTTGAATGTGTATACCTTATTTAGTTAAATTATATTCTTTTAATTTAGGAGTTTTGTTTTTTTTATGTATTACTAGTTTAGGGGTTTATACAGTAATAGTGGCTGGGTGGTCTTCAAATTCTAATTATGCTTTATTAGGAGGTTTACGGGCTGTAGCACAAACTATTTCTTATGAAGTGAGATTAGCTTTAATTTTACTAAGTTTTATTTTTTTAATTGGAAATTATAATTTTTTAAATTTTTATTTATATCAAAAATATATTTGATTTATTGTTTTTTGTTTTCCTTTAGCTTTAGTTTGATTTGCTTCATGTTTAGCAGAGACTAATCGAACCCCTTTTGATTTTGCTGAAGGGGAGTCTGAATTAGTTTCGGGTTTTAATGTTGAATATAGAAGAGGGGGTTTTGCATTAATTTTTTTAGCTGAATATTCAAGAATTTTATTTATGAGAATATTATTTAGTGTAATTTTTTTAGGAAGTGATATTTATAGAATTATATTTTTTTTTAAATTAGTATTTATTTCTTTTTTATTTATTTGAGTACGGGGGACTTTACCTCGATTTCGTTATGATAAATTAATATATTTAGCTTGAAAAAGATTTTTACCTATGTCTTTAAATTATTTATTTTTTTTTATTGGGTTAAAAATTTTTATTTTATCATTTTTATTTTAATGAATAGTTTTTAGTATTTAAAATTAATAGAAGGGTAAAGCTTCTTTCTTATGTTTTCAAGACATATGCTGTAAAAGCTTATTAATTTTTTTTAATTTAATAATTTATCTCAATATTTTGTTATTAGAGGATTAATTAAAAAATAAGAAAAATATAAGACTGTTAAAATTTGACCTGTTAAAACATAGGGGTCTTCTACAGGACGAGCTCCAATTCATGTTAATAAAGATGCAATAATTACTATATTTCAAAATAAAATTTGGTTTAATGGATAAAATTGTAATCCTCGGAATTTGCTAATATGAGTAAAAGGTAAAATTATTAAAATTGCAATTGATAAGACTAATGCAATTACTCCTCCTAATTTGTTAGGAATTGATCGTAAAATTGCATAAGCAAATAAAAAATATCATTCTGGTTGAATATGAACTGGAGTTACTAAAGGGTTAGCAGGAATGAAATTTTCTGGGTCTATTAGTAAATAATTAAATTTTCAAATAAATCCAATTAAAATTCAAATGAAAATTACAAACCCAACAACATCCTTGTAAATAAAGTAAGGATGAAATGGAATTTTGTCTACATTACTATTTAAACCTAAGGGGTTGTTTGATCCTGTTTGATGTAAAAATAATAAATGAATTATTGTTAAAGCTAAAACAATAAAAGGTAAAATAAAATGAAATGTAAAAAATCGTGTTAAAGTTGCATTATCGACAGCGAATCCCCCTCAAATTCATTGAACTAAGTCAGTTCCTAAATAGGGAACGGCTGATAATAAATTAGTAATTACTGTAGCTCCTCAAAAAGATATTTGTCCTCAAGGAAGGACATACCCTAAAAATCCAGTAGCTATTACTATAAATAAAATAATTACTCCAATTATTCAAGTAGGCACAAATAAATAAGAATTATAGTATACTCCTCGTCCTACATGAATAAATAAACAAGCAAAAAAAAAAGATGCTCCATTAGCATGGCAAATTCGAAGGAATCAGCCGTTATTGACATCACGATAAATATGATTTACTCTATTAAAGGCTGTTTCGATGTCAGCTGTATAATGTATAGCTAGAAATAAGCCAGTTAAAATTTGAATAATTAGACATAGACCTAAAAGTGACCCAAAGTTTCATCAAGCTGAAATATTAGAAGGAGCTGGTAAATCAACTAAAGCATTATTGGCAATTTTTAATAAAGGGTGAGTTTTTCGTAAAGATTTAGACATTAATTTATTGGGCGTAATGGTCCATAATTTTTTTTTGTAATTTTTACTGTTACTAATAAAGTTAAAAATAAATAATTAATTAATAATAAGGTAATTAAATTTGTTGGAAAATTGTATATTTTGTTTAATTCTATTGAATTTTCTGGTATTAGTGAATTTATAAAAAATTTACTTATTTCATTATTATTTACAAAAGTTTCAATTAAAGATTTATCTATAAAAAAAGAAAAACTTATAAAAATTATTATTATAATAATTGTTATAAATGATAATTTAAAAGATATTGAAAATATTTCATTTGAAGAAAGAGAAGTTACATAAATAAATAGAACTAATATTCCTCCTATAAAAATTAGGAATAATACATAAGAAAATCAAAATGTTTTTACGTATATCCCTGTTAATAAAGATGTTAATAATGTTTGAATAAGAAGTATAAGTCCTATTGCTAATGGGTGTTTTATTTGTATAAAAATAAATCTAGTAATAAAAGATCTTAATATAAAAAATAGTATAATATCAAGAAATAGTTTATAATAAAATATTAACTTTGGGAGTTAGTGAAGAGGAAGTTTCTTTTTTCTTGAAGTTTTAAAAAAAAATTTTTTATTTTTAGTTTACAAGACTAATGTTTTTTTTAAACTATTAAAACTAATGGTAAATTTATATATAAGTTATTTAATAATCATTATATTTTTATTTGGGTGTATTGTTTTTATTTCTAGACGAAAACATTTATTATGTACTTTATTAAGATTAGAATTTATAGTATTAATATTATTTTTATTATTATTTTTGTATTTAAATTTTATAAATTATGAAAGATATTTTAGAATATTTTTTTTGACATTTTGTGTGTGTGAAGGTGTTTTAGGTTTATCTATTTTGGTATCTATAATTCGGACTCATGGTAATGATTATTTTCAAAGTTTCTCTATTTTACAATGTTAAAATTTATTTTTTTAGTAATGTTTATTTTTTTTCTTTTTTTTAAAAAAAATATTTACTGAATGGTTCAAAATTTAGTTTTTTTAGCAACCGGGTTGTTTATAATTAAGGTTAATTCAAATTATTATTTTTGTGATATTTCTTATTATTTTGGAATAGATATAATTTCATATGGTCTTATTTTATTGAGTTTTTGAATTTGTGGGTTAATATTAATAGCAAGAGAGAGAGTAGTTCGTGTTGATAATTATGTTAATTTATTTTTATTTATAATTATTTTTTTATTATTAATATTAATTTTTACTTTTAGTTCTATAAGAATATTTATATTTTATTTATTTTTTGAAAGAAGTTTAATCCCAACATTATTTTTAATTTTGGGATGGGGGTATCAGCCTGAGCGTTTACAGGCTGGAATTTATTTATTGTTTTATACTTTATTAGCTTCTTTACCTTTATTAATTGGGATTTTTTTTATTAAAAGTAGTTCTTATTCTATAAATTTTATTGTTTTAAGTTATAAGAATTTATATAATTTAGATTTTTTATATTTATGTATAATTTTTGCTTTTTTAGTTAAGATACCAATATTTTTAGTGCATTTATGATTACCAAAAGCTCATGTTGAAGCCCCTGTTTCTGGGTCTATAATTTTAGCAGGAGTTTTATTAAAGTTAGGGGGATATGGTTTATTACGAGTTTTTTTTATGTTACAAATTTTAGGTATAAAGTTTAATTTTATTTGAATTAGAATTAGTTTAATTGGAGGTGTTTTGGTTAGATTAATTTGTTTATGACAAATAGATTTAAAGGCTTTAATTGCTTATTCTTCAGTAGCTCATATGGGAATTGTATTGAGAGGTTTAATAACAATAACCTATTGGGGATTAAATGGATCTTATACTTTAATAATTGCTCATGGATTATGTTCTTCAGGGTTATTTTGTTTAGCAAATATTTCTTATGAACGAATAGGGAGTCGGAGTTTATTAATTAATAAAGGGATATTAAATTTTATACCTAGTTTATCTTTATGGTGATTTTTATTATGTTCTGGTAATATAGCTGCTCCTCCTACATTAAATTTATTGGGAGAAATTTCTTTATTAAATAGAATTGTTAGTTGGTCTTGATTAACTATAATTAGTTTAGCTTTTTTATCTTTTTTTAGAGCAGCTTATACTTTGTATTTATTTGCTTATAGACAACATGGTAAAATTTATTCTGGGGTTTATTTTTTTTCTTCAGGTTCCGTCCGTGAGTTTTTATTATTAATATTGCATTGATTACCTTTAAATTTATTAATTATAAAAAGTAATTTTTGTATATTGTGACTTTAATAAAGTATTTATTTAAATAGTTTAAAAAAAATATTGATTTGTGGTGTCAATGATATGAAGTTTCATTTTAGATCGTGAATTATCTAGTTAATTATTGTAAAAATAGATTTTATATATTAATTTCTATTAGATTAATTTTATTTATTTTGAGATTAAAATTTTTATTAAAGGACTTAGTATATTTTATTGAATGAGAGATTGTTTCTTTACATTCTATGTCTATTGTAATAACTTTTTTGTTTGATTGAATAAGTTTAATATTTATATCTTTTGTTTTATTGATTTCTTCTTTAGTAATTTTTTATAGAAACCAATATATAGAAAGAGATTTTAATGTCAATCGGTTTATTTTATTGGTTTTAATGTTTGTTTTTTCAATAATAATATTAATTATTAGACCAAATTTAATTAGTATTTTATTAGGATGAGACGGGTTAGGATTAGTTTCTTATTGTTTAGTTATTTATTTTCAAAATGTGAAGTCTTATAATGCTGGAATATTGACTGCTTTATCAAATCGAATTGGAGATGTGGCTTTATTATTAGCTATTGCTTGAATATTAAATTATGGAAGTTGAAATTATATTTTTTATTTAGATATAATAAAAAATAACTTTGAAATAACTATTATTGGGGGATTAGTCATTTTAGCAGCTATAACTAAAAGAGCTCAAATTCCTTTTTCTTCTTGGTTACCTGCTGCTATAGCTGCTCCCACCCCTGTCTCTGCTTTAGTTCATTCTTCTACTTTAGTAACTGCTGGGGTTTATTTATTAATTCGATTTAATGTACTTTTAGAAAATTCTTTTTTGGGTCAATTTATGTTACTAGTTTCTGGTCTAACTATATTTATAGCTGGGTTAGGGGCAAATTTTGAATTTGATTTAAAAAAAATCATTGCTTTATCGACTCTAAGTCAATTAGGGTTAATAATAAGCATTTTATCAATAGGATTTTTAAAATTAGCTTTTTTCCATTTATTAACTCATGCTTTATTTAAGGCTTTATTATTTATGTGTGCGGGGGTTATTATTCATAATACAAAAAATGCTCAAGATATTCGTTTTATAGGAGGATTAAGAATAAGTATGCCATTAACATGTAGATGTTTTAATATTGCTAATTTAGCTTTATGTGGAATACCTTTTTTAGCAGGATTTTATTCAAAGGATTTAATTTTAGAAACTGTCATATTATCTTATATTAATTTTTTTTCTTTTTTTCTTTTTTTTTTTTCTACTGGTTTAACAGTATGTTATTCTTTTCGGTTAGTTTATTATTCAATAACTGGGGATTTTAATATAGTTTCTTTAAATATATTAAATGATAAGGGATGAACTATATCTTTTAGAATTTTTTTATTAATAGTTATAGCTATTATTGGGGGTAGTATATTAAATTGATTAATATTTTTTAATCCTGAAATGATTTGTTTACCTTTTTATATAAAATTGTTAACTTTATTTGTTTGTATTTTTGGAGGAGTTATAGGGTATTTGTTAAGAAATGTAAAATTATTTTTTTTTAATAAATCTTTAAAATTTTATAATTTTAGATTTTTTTCAGGGGGGATATGGTTTATACCAATAATTTCAACTATTGGGGTTATTAAATTACCATTAATTTTAGGGATAAATTCTTATAAAAATTTTGATCAAGGTTGAAGTGAATATTTTGGAGGACAAATGTTATATAATCAATTAAAAAATTATTCATTATATGTTCAAGAATTTCAGAATAATAATTTAAAAATTTATTTATTAAGTTATATATTATGAGTAATTATTTTAGTAGTAATAATATTATTTTTTAAATAAAAAAAAATAAAATTTAAATAGCTTATATTTAGAGTATAACATTGAAGATGTTAGGGAAATTAATAATAATTTTTAAATATAGATTAATAGTAACTTTATTTATAAAAAATAGAATTTTTATTTTTACAGTGAAAATGTAATGTTTTTATTTAAACTATATAAATTTTATTAAATAATAAGAAATATGTAGATCAAGAAAAAGCTGCTAACTTTTGTCTTTAATGGTTTAATTCCATTTATATTTCTTAATTGGAATGTAATCATTCATTGATATCATTAACAGTGATATACCTCTTTTTGGTTCAGCAAAGGCTTACCTTTTGCCAAACCTATGGTGTGGACTAATTCAACCAATCACATAAGCGATTGTTACTTTTGTTTGACAAAAATTCATGGATTTTAGATAACATTGAATATTTTTCGATGGACAGTGATCTTGTCTTTTGCAACAACATCGAAGGTTTAATGGAAGAGCTACAGTTAGAGTATCAAGCAACTGACTGGAGGCTCTTCATCAACGCTTCAAGCAAAGCTTGAAGGCAGTGGTACTGCACAATGGAAATAAGTATTCTTCAGTGCCAGTTGCATTTGCAGCTCACATGAAGGAAACTTATGAGAACATAAAAACACTTTTGGGAAAGATCAAATATTCGGAACACCAGTGGAATCTCTGTGCAGACCTTAAGGTCAAAATTTTGGCCTTAAGGTCAAAATGGCATTGCTTACTGGGCTTCAGGGAGGCTACACAAAGCATTGTTGTTTCCTCTGCGAATGGGACAGTCGTGCGAGGGATAAACATTACCACCAGCAGCATTGGCCAGCACGTACCGAAATGGTACCTAGGAAGAAAAATGTGTCAAATCTGCCTCTTGTCGACAGAGACAAAATTTTACTACCTCCGCTACATATTAAGCTTGGGTTGATCAAAAATTTTGTCAAAAAGCTGGATATTCAAGGAGAACCATATTGTTTTTTGAGGAAAAAGTTTCCGAAATTGAGCGGAGCCAAGGTGAAAGAAGAAGTATTTGTTGGCCCTCAAATTGGGAAACTCCTTAAAGACGACAATTTTCAGCAAACTCTAAAGGCGACAGAGTTACGAGCATGGAATGCGTTCCAAAAGGTTTGTGGTCACTTCTTGGGAAATGAAAAGTCTCCGGATTATGTACACATCGTTCAAAAGCTGGTTGATTCGTATGCTGCACTGGGATGTAATATGTCACTTAAATTGCACTTTTTGCATTCTCATCTCGACTTCTTCCCAGAGAATATGGGAGCCGTCTCAGATGAACATAGAGAACGATTTCATCAAGATATCGCACAGACTGAAAAGAACTTTGCTGGCAAATGGAGCCCTGCGACGCTAGCGGACTACTGCTGGATGCTACAGAGGCAAACACCTTTGGAGAACTACAAAAGGAAAAAGAAAACAAAGTGAATTAAAGTTGAAAAATATAGAGAAAATTTCAACTAAATGACTGTCTGACTGACTGACTGACTGACTGACTGACTGACTGACTGACTGACTGACTGACTGACTGACTGACTGACTGACTGACTGACTGACTGACTGACTGACTGACTGACTGACTGACTGACTGACTGACTGGCTGACTGACCGGCAACTGACTGACGGCTGACAGCAGCAACTGGCAACTGACGGCAACTGACAGCGGCAACTGGCCAGCCCCAGCCTGCAGCGGCAACTGACTGGCAGCGGCAACTGGCAGCTGGCAACTGGCAACGTGACCCCAACGGCAGCAGCAGCAGCAGCAGCAGCAGCAGCGGCAACGGCAACTGGCAGCAGCTGGCAACTGCAGCAGCAGCGGCAACTGGCAACTGCAGCAACTGGCAACGGCAACTGGCAGCAGCAGCAGCGGCAGCGGCAGCAGCAACGGCAACTGGCAGCGGCAACGGCAGCAGCAACTGGCAACTGGCAGCAGCAACTGGCAACCGCAGCAGCAGCAACTGGCAACTGGCAACGGCAGCAGCAACTGGCAACGGCAACTGGCAGCAGCAGCAGCGGCAACCCCAGCAGCGGCAACTGGCAGCAGCAGCAACGGCAACGGCAACCGCAGCAGCAGCAGCAGCAGCAGCAACGGCAACGGCAACGGCAGCAGCAGCAGCAACGGCAGCAACGGCAGCAGCAGCGGCAACTGGCAGCAGCAGCGGCAACTGGCAGCAGCAACCAGCGGCAACGGCAACAGCAACGGCAGCAGCAGCGGCAGCGGCAACTGGCAACTGCAGCAGCGGCAACTGGCAACGGCAACTGCAGCAGCAGCGGCAACTGGCAGCAGCAACTGGCAACGGCAACTGGCAACTGGCAGCAGCAGCAACGGCAACGCAGCAACTGGCAGCAGCAGCAGCGGCAACTGCAGCAGCAGCGGCAACCAGCAGCGGCAGCAACCGCAACGGCAACTAGCAGCGGCAACCTGGCAACTGGCAACGGCAGCGGCAGCCAGCGGCAACTGGCCGGCAACCTGGCAGCGGCAACTGGCAACGGCAGCAGCAGCAGCAACGGCAGCGGCAACAGCAGCAGCAGCAGCAGCAGCTGACGGCAACTGGCAACTGGCAACTGGCAACGGCAGCGGCAGCAGCAGCAGCAGCAGCAGCAGCAGCGGCAGCAACTGGCAGCGGCAACTGCAGCGGCAACTGGCAGCAGCAGCAGCGGCAACTGGCAACGGCAGCGGCAACCGGCAGCAGCGGCAGCGGCAGCAGCAACTGGCAGCAGCAGCAGCGGCAACGGCAGCGGCAACTGACAGCAGCGGCAGCAGCAACGGCAACTGCAGCAGCAGCAACTGGCAACTGGCAACGGCAGCGGCAACCGGCAACTGGCAACGGCAGCAGCAGCAGCAGCAGCCGCAGCAGCAGCAGCAACTGGCAGCAGCAACGGCAGCAGCAGCAGCAACTAGCCAGCAGCAGCAGCAGCAGCAGCGGCAACTGGCAACGGCAACTGGCAGCGGCAACGGCAACAGCGGCAACGGCAGCAGCAGCAACCGCAGCAACGGCAACGGCAACGGCAACGGCAACTGGCAGCAGCGGCAGCAGCAACGGCAGCGGCAGCAGCAGCAACTGGCAGCAGCAGCAACGGCAACAGCAGCAGCGGCAACGGCAACCGCAGCAGCAACTGCAGCAGCAGCAACTGGCAGCAGCGGCAACCGGCAACGGCAGCAGCAACGGCAGCGGCAACGGCAGCGGCAGCAACTGGCAGCAACTGGCAACGGCAACGGCAACGGCAGCAGCAGCAGCAGCAGCAGCAACAGCAGCAGCAACGGCAACCCCAGCAGCAGCGGCAACGGCAACGGCAGCAGCAGCAACGGCAGCAGCAGCAGCAACGGCAACTGGCAGCAGCGGCAACGGCAGCGGCAGCAGCAGCAACTGGCAGCAGCGGCAACGGCAGCGGCAGCGGCAGCGGCAACCGGCAACGCGGCAGCAGCAGCAGCAGCGGCAGCGGCAACTGGCAGCGGCAGCGGCAACTGGCAGCAGCAGCAGCAGCAGCAGCAGCAGCGGCAGCAGCAGCGGCAGCAGCGGCAACTGGCAGCGGCAGCGGCAGCAGCGGCAACTGGCAGCGGCAACGGCAACTGGCAACGGCAGCAGCCGGCAACGGCAGCAGCGGCAACTGGCAGCGGCAGCAGCAGCAGCGGCAACTGGCAACTGGCAACGGCAGCAGCAACTGACAGCAGCGGCAGCGGCAACTGACAGCAGCAGCGACTGACTGGCAGCGGCAACTGGCAGCGACTGACGGCTGACGGCAACGGCAACGGCAACTGACGACTGAGCTGACTGCAACTGCAGCTGCAACTGGCAACTGACGGCAGCAGCTGGCAACTGGCAGACTGACTGACTGACTGACTGACTGACTGGCAACTGACTGACTGACTGACTGACTGACGACTGACGACTGACTGACTGACTGACTGACTGACTGACTGAGCTGACTGACTGACTGACTGACTGACTGACTGACTGACTGACTGACGGACTGACTGACTGACTGACTGACTGACTGACTGACTGACTGACTGACTGACTGACTGACTGACTGACTGACTGACTGACTGACTGACTGACTGACTGACTGACTGACTGACTGACTGACTGACTGACTGACTGACTGACTGACTGACTGACTGACTGACTGACTGACTGACTGACTGACTGACTGACTGATAGGAAATCTTGATTTTCATGAAAATTCGCAATTTTGTGAATGAAATCCCGGTTTATTTCATTAATCTTACGTGTTACGAAAAATCTGTGATAACGAATGGATTCAGGGAGGTTTATTTCATAAAATCCAAACCCAACATTCAAAGGGCGGAGCGAAAATTCATGTTTTCAAAATAGGAAATCTTGATTTTCATGAAAATTCGTAATTTTGTGAATGAAAACCCGGTTAATTTCATCAATCTTACGTGTTTTGAAAAATCTGTGGTCACGAATGGATTCAGGGAGGTCCATTCCATAAAATCCAAATCCAACTTGCAAAGGGCAGTGCCAATATTCTGGTTGTTGATGAGGTATCATATTACTACGGAAATACGTATTTTTGTGAATTTTAATCACATTTATCTCAAAAACTGGACGTGTTACAGCATTTCCCATTTGAATTCAGCGTGGCAAAATCTATAAAATTCAACATATGTACTTGAAGGGAGTGAAACACTGCCGATTAGTGTTATCGATTCAAATATTTGTTGATAAAATGAGTGTTGTTATGCGTTTGGTCCATTATATAGTACCTATCATTATACCATTAAATATACTTGAACTAGCTGACCAAACGGACTTCGTTCAGTCTACCATTAATTTAATGCTTACAATATCTTTAAAATCGATTCACACAATAAATCGGTATTGAGCATGAGCATGAGCATGATTGACCGCCCACGGATGCAATTCCGTTATTGCCAGATCAGCTGTATTTGCACAAAGAACCAACAGATGATGTTTGGGACTAACATACATCTTCAATGTGTAAAAACTGGTGACCCATTACAAAGCAATACCGGCGCCGGCCGTGTCCGAATGCTGGTCAAGTAGGGAATGGGAAGGAACGTGTTGACATGATACTCGCTTTGAAGGAAGCCGAGAAATCCTCTGCACTTCCACGAGAAATCACTGGGATGTTGGATAGTTGGGGAAAGGTTAGTAGCAGGGTTCGTTTTGGTTAACGATACGCTGAAAATATGTAGCACTTTTCGCCAAAAGCAATGGGCCGCTCCAATGTTACTGAAAAGAGACAAGCATAACGAAAAACAAAACGAAATAGACAAAATAAAATAAAACAGGATATTAGCTATTGTCTTCAAAATATGGTAAAAATAAATTATTTGTTGCTTTGCAAACCAGCTCTCCTCGATATCCTAGATGGCCAAGTGTTGCTGGACCGCAGCTGCTGCCGTCGGCACTCGTCCACATCAACCAGTCCGTCGCCGACGTGTCGGAAACCTCCCGGTAGGAACATGATATGTGTGTCTAATACACTCTTCTTGCACTGATTAATTTACAAATTCTGAACACCGAATCAAAATTCACTTTGGCACGGTTGTGGTATTTTTCTCTAAAATCTAGTTCTAGATACTGGCATATCTTCCCCCACAATACCCGCGAACGACGACACTTTGGACCTGAGCTCGTTTGAGGGAGAATCACCAACACATAACAGCGCAATTCTTCTTCTTTTTTAATTTTTTTTTACGAGACTTTAACCCTAGGGGTCATTCGTCCCGGAGCGCAATTGATTGTATGTCATTTTTTTAAATGAATCGCGAGCACCGATTCACACAATAAATCGGTATTCTATATTAACATCGTTTTTTTTTCAAATTGCAGGAATGTCCTCCATTGTTTTAGTCAATCTGAAAGGGACAGCCAATTTTCATACTGGAGAACTTGGATATTTGAAATTTTGGCTTCTAAAAGCTTGACAATCGGCAGTCATTTGATAATCTGTTATCAATTGGTGTATTATGTTAGAATTCTGAAGTCGGTTTCTTTGAAAGTTCCAACTCATGGAAAATTGTTGCTTTTTGTATGATGTCTTGTCGGACCGACATGAGTTGATTACGGTGCTGTAAGATATCATAATGAAACTATCCAAAACAACAACGTTTTGTGCATTTTCAATGCGACAATTTAGCACTGGCATCTGAAATGAAGATGTTCTATTAACTGATTGTTAGAAATTGGGTTTTTCTTGAAGTTTGTTTAGTTTGAAAGTGAAGAAATTTGAAGCAAATGTTGAAAATAATTTATTTTTGATTTTTCGGCATTTTTGACAAAATTTGATATATTTGAAAGAAAAATGCCATATTTTAATCTCCAATTTTCCGACTTTTCCTTCGAAATTTCACTAACAAACACACATTTGTTTTTATATATAAAGATGTGATTTTTTTTTATGGAAAGATGATTTTTTTTTTCCACTTTTCTGACTTTGCCTGGAAAATTTCCCAACTTTTCTCTTTTTCTGTACCTTTGTTGGACAAAAAGGAACAAATCATCCGAAGACACCGTCAAGATTGGTTCAGCCTTTCTCGAGTTATAGCGTCACTAACAAACAAACATTAATTTTTATATATATAGATTAATCTTACTCTTGAAAATCTATGCCAAGATCAACAGAAAAGGGAAGTAAAACATGCAAAAAAAGTTTATCCACCCAAACATGCTAAGTACTATTTTGCTGTGTATTGAGCGGTTCCTGTCTCTTTTTCGAATGCAAACATTGCATACAGTTATCCTTTCGTAGTGTAGAAGCTGTCGTGATGCAAATTTGAGTTCTCTTGTTTCGAAATGCCTAAAAACGTACAAATTTCGCTGAGTATCCGAAAACTTATCATAGAGCATCACAAGTGCGGTAAAAGCTACCGTCAAATTGCTAATATCGTTCAGATACGTAAAGATACGGTTTCCAAAATTGTTCAGAAGTACAAAAAGAGTGGTTCTTTCACACCAGAAAAGTGATCAGGGAGACCGGCGGAGACAAGTTCCTGGATTGACAGGGCTTTCGTCAGAAAGGCGGAACAAGATCGAGGTTTGTCAGCTCCAAAAATTGCAAAGCAAGTTGAGAGTGAATTTTCTATCCATGTAACACCTCAAACAATCCGAAATCGATTGCATCTACAAGGTCTGAAGGGTAGGGTGGCAATTAAGAAACCATGGTTGTCAGCGAAAAACATTAAAAAACGATTGAAGTGGGCTCGAGATCATTCGATGATTGGAGAAAGGTCATTTGGCCAGACGAGATTAAAAAAATGCTATTTGGGTCTAATGGTATCACACGAAAATGGCGCAGAACCGGTAAATGTCTGAAAACCCAGTGTTTAAGCCTACATGGTGGAGGTGAGATATTGCAACATCATTAATTTTCAACTAACTTAACTAGCTTTTATCATGTTCTGTACAGGTAGTCATGGTTTAGGGCTTCGTCTGGCGTTGGAGAACTCGAATTCATTGACGGAATAATGACAAAGGAGGTTTATCTGGACATACTGAAACGAAAACTTTCAGCAAGTGCACAAAAACTGAAGCTGGGCCGGAGATACACGTTCCAGCAAGATGGGGATCCAAAGCACACATCAAAGCTGGTATCCCAATGGTTTAAGGAAAAGAAAATCAATGTTTTGGAGTGGCCAGCACAGTCTCCTGACCTTAATCCAATAGAACATCTCTGGTCTATTTTGAAAATTAAGGTTCAGGAACACAAACTATCAAGCATTCAGCAATAACGACAAGTTGTTGTAACTGTATGGGACAAAATCGCACCAGAAACGACTGCTTAGCTTGTCCAGTCAATGCCACGACGATGTCAAGCTGTCCCTGAAGCCAAGGGAGGTCACACGAAATATTGAATGATTTTCAGGATTATGATAGATATACTTTTTTTGCATTATTTTTTATCTTTTTCTAATATATTTGGTCTCAGACACGAACAGTTCGTGCTTTTACATCAAATTATTGTTGTTGGACTTTCTTTTTATCCATTGAAAAATAAACTTAATATTAAAAATCGTTTTACAATGTTTTGGTGGATTATTTGAAGCAAATGAGCCAAGTGAGAAGGGGTGGATAAACTTTTTTTTACAAACTGTAATTAGTAGTGTATTTCTTCAATGATGGGGTTTCCATCAAAATATGCTGTTAAGAAGATCAGCATACGACACCTTACTGGGTTTCTCTCCGAGGTTGTTAAGTTAACAACGACGAGAAAAAACACTACTGGTAATAATGAAAAGTTGTGGTTTTAAAACCTCTAATTGAAAATTGATTTCCATCACATGTGGTCTTAAGGGAGTGTAAAAACAGAAATTTACTCTCGAGCGAAGTGGATGTAATGTTGATATATCGGAATTCTCATGTATCTAATTATCGTTAACTATGGTTTTCTTGATAAATATACCAACTTTTCATCCTATAAGGTACAGTGGGATGAGTGTGTGTAAAAGAGAATGCAAAGGAGTAAAGACTCATCTTCTGAAGTTAATCATTTTAACTATTTCTCAAGGGAGCAAAGTACAAAAAATTAATATTGTTTCTTTTCAAATTAGAAATATATTAGGAAAAAATCTGGGGGGGGGGGCTACAGAATTCTGGAGGGGGCCTGGCCCCCTAGGCACCCCCAGTAGTTACGCCAATGCATATGATATATGTTTACTGCAACCTAATAATCCTTACGATGAGGTGAAATTCACAGGTCGACAGCCAGACTCTATGGTTGAAAGTTACGTGATTTAGTGGAACAGATCTCGCAGAGAAAAATCATTCTGCTAAATCAACTAAACTTTCATCGAAAAGAGAGCTATCACCGTAACAACTCCCAAACCTTTCCTATACCAATGGCAGCCAGACTCTATGGTTGAGAGTTACCTGATTTGGTGGAACAGATCTCGCAGAGAAAAATCATTCCGCTAAATCAATTTAACCTTCAACGAAAAGAGAGCTGTAACCGTAAGAACTCCTATCTTTATTTCCTTCATCGGTTGCTATACTCTATTATTGAGGATTACGTGATTTTGCGGAAAAGAGCTGCTCTCTCATGGAAAAATCATTCCGCCAAATCTAGCTAACCATCCCCAAAAAAAATTGAGCCACCAACAATTTCAATAACCTAATCCTTCTATTTTGATAGCCAGACTCTATCATTGAGTGTTACGTGATATTGTGGAAAAGAGCTCCTCCTAAGGAAAAATCTTTCCACAACATTAACCATAAACATAAACATTAATTGGTTGTGTAATATTAGGTTGTCTCGATGTACACAATAAAATGATGCACTGCTTATCGATATAATTTGGTCGAGGCAACGAGGCAACGTAACTCATCGAGGCAACGTGAATCATCGCGACGTACAACATAGTCGTGACGTAAGGGGAGCAAAGTAAAACTTACAGTGTAATTGTAATTTTTGGATATTATTCAATGAAAAAAAGGTTAACAGTGGAAATTAAAACACAAGGATGGTTTTATTCATAGGCGTAGCCAGCATTTCAAATTGGGGAGGGCAAGCTTTTTTAGAGAGAGAGAGAGAGAGAGAGAGAGAGAGAGAGAGAGGGAGAGAGAGAATTACATCGTATTAACAAGGACAACACAACGCCTGGTTGACGAGTGGGGACATTTTCAAGTTCCACCCACTGGAGCGGGAATCATGCCCTAACTTTGTGACAATTCGCCTGAAAGACGGTTGGATTATCTTCTCTACTCTTATCCAAAGTATTTTACAATACCTGTCCGATTCCGGCAACAAGATTAAACAATTCTAAATTTGTTCTGAAATGAAAACAAAAGAAAAACTTCGATTTTTCACATGTTTCAAAGTCGATCCGCATTACATAAGAACAATGCCAAAATCTAGCGGGTACTGTAATGTGTCGAAATATTCATTTTAGGTCATGTTGGATTTTTGCATAGGATTAACACCGGGTTTGTTAACAGTTTGTACTGAAAATGTACTCTTCCTCCACGACCCTCTCACCCATACTGTAAATTAAATTTCGCTTTTATTACGAAATCGAAGGTAGGTATCTATTTGATGTTTTTTGTATCGAAATTGCATCGTTACAAGTTACTTGATTAATAAGTATGAACTTATAATTCTCGATAGCGCTTTAATTTTTATTTTGGGATAAATCAATTGTTCCAGCCCACTCAAGCAGTAATACCAACATGTACGATTGAAGAGAAGCAGCAATTGGTTGATCTTCACCAAATTCATTTGGGCATTGTTAAAAAAATGTTTAATGATAGCATATGATAACCATTAAGAATGTTTCATACAATGACGAGACATTTGTTCTATGTACAAAATCCATGTTTACGAAACGAGTGAAAGTTTATTTACGAAAATAAATTTTCAGTGCCTCTTTTGACAAAACAAAACTGCAAAAACACAGTTTTTACACTCCGTGCTCACAACGTTTCAATAGAACATTGTTTTATGGCTGTTCAAAATATAACTAGTTAGCTTTTAACAAACATACATTTCGAGTTTTAGTGGTATATAGCTTATGGTTTGTGTCCTCTTAACTTACATTTATTTCAATTATTTTATCTGATATTATCTGAACAGGAAAAACCAAGTATAACTTTTTGAACCGAAGTAAGTCGCAAATGTAAGCAAGCTGTTATTTTTGTACAAAATTGTTGTTTCTTGCAATCCTAATACACGAGTAATCAGCAAATAATTTAGGTAATTTTATTCTTCAATGACAAATTAGTATGCGTCCTATCTGCTATTCCTCAATATTTTGAAAATAGTTCAGATACACTGCTGCATCTGCGTTTTGAAATTTCAATCGATCTACCTGATATGATTCAAGTGAAACACGATCTATCGATACATCGTATCTAGCACGATGTATGTAGCTCCTGATATCGTGTTGTCGTATGAAACAGAGTATATCTGAGTAGTATGAAACCAAATCGGTGTATCATTGAATTACATTAAAATTCATTTTGCATAATTTTCTCTTCGTGTTTATTGCACCTGCATTTATCTAGTTTGGTGCGTTTGTTTCTTTCAATTACATGCTAGATATTACTGTACTTACTTTTAAAAATTAAGAATGTCCATTTATGGTACTACTAGATAAGGGAAGGTCCATTAATTATGTCACGCAGTAAGGGGGGAGGGGGGGGGGGGGTTTGGGAAAACGTGACGATCCACACAAAAATTTGAAGGTCCATACAAAAAACGTGAACAGGGGGGGGAGGGGGGGTTTATAAAAAGTCAATTTTTGCGTGACGTAATTAATGGACGTTCCCTAACAATGAATCAAAGAACTGTTTTAAACTTCCAATAATTAAAAAACAATACACACATTGTTCTCTAAAATCACCAGTAAAGAAACTTTTCCGAAATCAAATTTTGAGCGAGAAGCAATGAATATCGAAATTGATAGCAGCTTTCTTCTTAGTTCATGCGCGTGTTCGACTTTTTGTGGTATGTTTTTGATTGGTGAACCTCCTGTCATCGAGCCTATTCATCTTATTCTTGTTTTATGCCATTGTTTTGCTAAACAGTAAAAGAGTGCTAATGTATGTATTCTATTTCGTAATTTTAAATTTATTCGCATAAATTGTTCTTAACAAGCTCCTGCTTTCTTGATAAAGTTGTAAAAATTAAAAGTTTACAAAAAAGAATTTGCTTCGAGCATCGGCTGTGAACGGTTGTGTCGATGCTTTATTACGCACTATTTTGCTATCAGGCATGGCACATTTCGTATTATTTCGGTTATTTATAAATTCGATGCGACTGATCGAGTGTGTACAGAAAAAACAACCAAAATGCTTCCGGGTGAGAGGGGGTGGATTGCCGGGAGGGTAGACCGGTTGTGGGGATTATAATTAATTGTGATCCATAATATTGGTTTGCCATCCACCATATCCTGGAGAGAGTAAATCACTATTCCATTTTGTGAGTGGCTCAAATAGTATCATTACTGTTGATATAAAAAGGTTCAAATCAGAAATCGGTACTATATTCAAATATTTTACTAAACGCCGCGACTACTATATAAAAATATTTTACTAAGCTTATCGTTTACTAAAAAAAATCAATCATGTTATCCAACATTCCAGTGATTTCTCGTGAACGTGCATTCAATCAGCAGAATCACGTCAATCCATTCCTACACGCAAAAAAAACCGCTGTAGAAACTACTATTTCGAGGGTTAAATTAAGCGCAATCACCAACAATTTTCACCTGACTATCAATGCGTTTGATTTTACCATGCCTGCGATTAAATCAACCATGTTGCGGTTGATATCAATATGAGGTCTGTCAAATCTACTACAAACGTTGAAGGCTGTACCATAGAGCGGTTCCATATCATTTCAGCAACGAGTAATTTTCATATTTTTTGAGCTAGCCTCGTTATGGCCAGCGTGGCCATGGTGGACTAGTTCCAACAAAGACCATGTTCTCCACCAACTGTACGTAGTACAGCTAACTGGTATCTAATTACCTGTATCTAATACTTGTTAGCACGTTTTCAGCACAACGCACCAAAAATAACTGGAAGAAATCATTGTTCCTGATAGTGGGATTTTGTAACTTATTTTTCAAAATACTTTTAAGGCAGAGAATTTCACTCGAATCTTTAAGCTGTCACTGTCATTTTTACTCAAAATTTTCCAATCTTTCCGAAAAAAATACTTTTGAAACTAGAAAAACACGGAGTACATCCGAAGAGGGCCAAAAATACAAAAAAAAGAAAACTGGAAAAATTTCCCACTTGTTCGTGGAATCCCTCCATAGACTAACTCTAAGACCAGTAGGTCCCGAACAAATACGATTTTTTTTCTTGGCTCAGTCAGTACTAGCACATCGGTCCCAAGCTTAATAATGCGCCCCTAACAATGAACTCACACGAACACACTCTCAAATATTCTGTCAAAATAACACAGCAAATCAAAACAAAGGCGCAAATATGTAGAGCAAGGTGCTGGCTTCTAGGTGTACTTCGAACCAAGGGGTTCTACAACAGTGAACCAATTTCAAATCGCTAGTTGCATATTGATTGTTGGTTTTACCATAAACATAGTAAAGTTGACTGAAATTTCATGGTAGTTTTAATGATAGGCCTAGACGGGTGAAATGGTAGTTTTTACTACCAGATTTTTTCCTGTGTACCCTTTCCTTATATGGCCTGCATTCGGGTGAGGCAGGCACCAATTATTGCTTTAGTTTGAGATCACCAGTTTTTATATATTGAGGATTTATGCTAGTCCCACGCATCATCTGTTGGTTCTCTGTGTAATAACAGCTGATCTGGCAGCAACGAAGTAGCAACTACGGGTGGACAATCATGCTTGTTATCTTGCTCATGCTCATAGAAACGGATTAAATCTTTGACTAGGATAAGACAACTGCAACTTTTCGCTCTGATGAACATGTTGTCTTGCATTCTCACATGCTTATTAAATGACTGGTTCGAAAATCGGATGCTTGTCGTCTCGTCTCGACCAGATAATATCGTAGCATATGCTCTATCAAAACCGCTTGGACACGGAAACAATACTTTAAAATACTGAATCTTTATTTGGCTTCCGAACGCTATATTTAACATTGATTTATACATTCAGTTTGTTGATTGTCAAGAACTGATCCCTGATTTGAACTTCGCTTTTTCAAGTTTCAGCTAGCGGAGGAAAAAGCAGTCCATGCTCGTCAAATAGTTACCATTACAGGTACAGATATTTGTTTTGGATACGTTAGGTTAGCTAGGTTGTGTTCTTGAGAAAAGGGAAAAGACTGTCATAATATTTTTAGTCGTTACTATTTAAAAAAAATCTCATCGATGTCCACTTTGTGCACATTTTTACTACATCTTGTCACAAAATCAAGACAACTTCGCGCTATTTCATTGAGGCAAAGGGGCAATCTCTAAAAACATTAATAATATGAATCCTAGAGGGTTTGAGCTGTTTAGTGGAATACTTGTAACTATAAATTAGAAGAAAAATTAGTAATCTCCATTTAATTCCAATTACCTTTGCTTATCTTCGACAGATACGCGTATTTCGTCTACAATGTGCAGACTTCTTCAGTGTCTCGTACTAATAACTCGACTGAATGAAAACCTTCACCACCTGCCGTATATATACTATTTTCTAAATACAAATCGTTTACCTATCATTATGTTGTTTATACCTATCTTATTATTAGTTTGTTTATACCTATCCTGAGACAAAAACAAGTGTACTTAATATCTAACTCGCTTCTTTCTCATCTATACCTAACATACTTATTGTGTAGCAGCGGGTGCTCCGCTTCGTCGGGTTTGATGTCGTTTGGGTAGTAAGTTGAACAGCCATGTGTAACCGTTGCCTTGGTCTTTGTTTAGAAGATTTGTGTTCTGTTGTTTGTTTATTTCTAAGCTTTCTGCGACGTCTAATTTCCAGGGTGTAGATTAGGGTGATGCAAAATTTGAAATATTTGCTCCCCTAAGCTTAATCGACGCCAATTTGGGTCCTGATAGTCCCCAAAAAATTTTAACACATTTGGTTTTAATTTGGCTTTGCACACGCTATTCAAAGTTTGTATGGGAATTAGTATGAAGAATCTCAAACTTACATTTCCAGATCCCTAACATCTTGATATTATGTCCTTAAACCAAATCTTATATACATTCATATAGTGTAAGTTGTCAACTATCAAAATGCCGAAGATACTTGACATGTAAATTTTATATAAAAATAGTTATTCAACAAATATAATAATAAGAAGTAAAAATATGTAATGTACATAAAATATATAAATATAAAATATATAATATATATATAATAATATAAATAAAATAAAATACATAAAATATATGCATATAAAATATAAAAAACATATAAATAATAAGAAAACAAAAATAAGAATAAAACATCATACCTAAACTGTGTATTTTATGTTTTATTGAATAACTATTTTTGTATAAAATTTACATGTCAGGTATCTTCGGCATTTTTATAGTTGACAACTTACACTATATGAATGTATATAAGATTTGGTTTAAGGACATAATATCAAGATGTTAGGGATCTGGAAATGTAAGTTTGAGATTCTTCATACTAATTCCCATACAAACTTTGAATAGCGTGTGCAAAGCCAAATTAAAACCAAATGTGTTAAAATTTTTTGGGGACTATCAGGACCCAAATTGGCGTCGATTAAGCTTAGGGGAGCAAATATTTCAAATTTTGCATCACCCTAGTGTAGATGTAGTCCGTAATATTGTGATGTCATTCGTCGTTATGTCGTGATTTTCCGTGAAGATGTGTTCTGCGACTGTTGATTTGAAGTTATGTGAAATTCCTTTCTCGTTCTGTATGACAGCCTTAGTTACCTCCGCTAGATGCTCCTTGAACCTTGTTGCCAAGGTTCTCTTTGTTTGACCTACATATATTTTGCTGCAGTGTTTATACTTGATTCTGTATACCCCTGCTCTGCCTAATGTGTCTACTGAATCTTTGGTGGAGCCTAACATCGATGCTAATTGGTTGTGCCTACTAGAAAAAACTAGGTCTAAGCCAAATTCCCTAAGTCGTGGTTTAAGCTTTTGTGTAATGTCTTTATCGAAGGGGACGGATACACGTTTTAGGGGTTCAGGTGAGTCTGAGAGGGTTGTTAGTGATTTCCTATGAAGATGTTTTTTCTTTTTGTTGATGATCGCTTGAATTGTCCTCTTTTCGTACCCATTGAGTCTGGCAGTTTCGAAGATATATGCTAATTCTTTGGCTTTTCCAGTTTTATTGAGAGGAAGGGTCAACATCCGGTGGATCATGTGGTGGAAAGTGGCCATTTTGTGCTGAAAAGAGTGGTTTGAAGTGTATGGGATGACTCTTTGGGTGTTTGTGGGTTTTCTGAAGATTTCAAACTCTAAAGGAGATGGCGACAATAATTCTCTCTTTACTAGAAGGTCGAGGAATGCAAGTTTTCCATCCTTTTCTATTTCATGGGTGAATTTAATGTCTTTGTGGAGATTGTTGATTTCTTGAAGAATTAGGGAGAGATCGTCTTTTTTTACTACGGCGAAGATGTCGTCGACGTATCTCCACCAACGAGTTGGGAGTAATCCTTTCGCTTTTAGGATTGTCTCCAAATTCGCCATAAAGAGTTCACAGAGGAATGGGGATAGAGGATTTCCCATAGGGGCTCCTTTTAATTGTTTATAGAATGATCCTCTGAAAGTGAAGTAGTTCTCTTCCATGCAAAGTCGATATATAATATATAATAAAAATTCAAACAAACATTAAAATTCTAAAACTTAAATCAAAATTTAGGGGGGGCGGCAACGGCACCACCCAGCCCTCCCCCTTAGCCTATGGTTTTATTATTAAAAATAAGATGGAAAATAAAAAAACAACTTGCGAAAAAAATTCCATTACGAAAGAAAGAAGACATGAATACATTTTTAAAAGAAAAGTTTACATCAACGGAAATTATGAATAAAACGTATCAGCCCTATCGTCTTGCCTCATACTCACTAGTACCATGGACCCAAAAGAAAATAGTCCGTGCTAGTACAATGCAACGGTAGAACATTCATCATCTTCGGAACTCTTCAGATGGTCTCAGGCATAATCAGAATCTTTTTTGTCAAATTTCCCGTAGGATGGTAGGTTTTTTATAAGGACAACTACGTTACTATAATAATCCTTTAGGATCTCGGCTCCGGTGGAAGCATAAATAACACTGCAACCCAGAGGTGTAGTACTCGGAGTCTATGTGCGCCAGAAGCACGTCGTTGTTTGCCGCTATGATGTAACCGCATTCGAGATATTGAACGAAAGCGGAAACTCATCTTGCTAGCGGTCGTCACCATCGTCACCCCCACCAGAACTAGCCACTCCACTAGCTCCTCTAGCAAGCGAAGATCATCCACCACTACTTCCCCCTGATGATGCTGGTGGGTTTGCATTGCTTTCACCTTGTTTACTACCACCATCATTTACTTTACTTCCTGCGCTGCTTCACCATTTTCCGTCTAGCCCATATTCCGCATCGTCGGACAAGTTGTAGTCTTCTATCTTGGCATTTGCATCCGAATCATTCGCAGCCGGAATTTTTTCTCGTTTCACCAGCACCTGAAATCAACACCGCCTTGTACCGATTGAATCTGCAGTGTCGGTAAGATTGCATCTGCTTCCGATCATAACATCGGTTTTTCGATAGAGGGCACCAGTTCAAGTGACATATGCGATTCACTTCTCGACGAAATGTTGCTATCTTGGAGTTCTAGTTCAAACCTGAACGAAAAATGGTTGATGAATAAAATCGCCAGATACACCTGCTTATCCTATATACGTACCTATTGCAGAAGAATATCTGTTCGTCTGAGAGGATTGTCTGTTTACGCAAATTTCGTCGTCATAAACTATAAATTTTGTGATGATGTTGTTTTTGAGAAGGAAATAATTTCTCATCACCATGAGGCTGTAGGAGTAGACAGCAATTTTTTGCTAGAACAAAGTTGTTAAGAGACAGTATTGATAGTTCCGTTAGCTCACGGCAGGCTGTAAAAATTGAATAGAAGTAGTTTGAAATTGAGCGGAGGGCATTGTGAGAGAGAGCCTCCTAGAGCCTCATGGTGATGAGAAATTATTTCCTACTCAAAAACAACATCATCACAGATCGTTACCCCGCGTATGAGAGAATACAAGGAAAGACAATATCAAGTGTAGAAAGACTATAATGGGGCTTACCATTAACCGTACTGGTGGGGATCAGTACATACAACGCTTTCCGCCTTTCCCCATCCGAGGTCTATAAGTCATAGACGACGAGTGGATGTTAGGTAAAGCAGAAGTCGTATGCCAAAAATAAACCTAAAAGGAGCGGGAGATAGTTTCTCTCCCATGTAGGGGATTTGGGAGTAC
This sequence comes from Aedes japonicus, assembly GCA_034211315.2. Taxonomy (NCBI): domain Eukaryota; kingdom Metazoa; phylum Arthropoda; class Insecta; order Diptera; family Culicidae; genus Aedes; species Aedes japonicus. The sequence continues at coordinate 197,584 of JASCZW010000421.1, read as the reverse complement.
AAATAGACAGTTCGTTAGAACTATTAAAAAGCTATCGTTAGTATACGAGCACGATCAAGTGCACAAACTTTTACCAGTCAAGGTGGTGCTTTCGATCATGCCTTGACCTACCCCGCATGGGGATGCTTGGTAAAAGTTTGTGTTCCTGTTTCGAAATACTACCTCCCAATGCCCTCCGCTCAATTTCAAACTACTTCTATTCAATTTTCACAGCCTGCCGTGAGCTAACGGAACTATCAATACCTTCTCTTAACAGCTTTGTTCTAGCAAAAAATTGCTGTCTACTCCTAGAGCCTCATGGTGATGAGAAATTATTTCCTTCTCAAAAACAACATCATCACAGATCGTTACCCTGCGTATGGGAGAATACAAAGAAAGACAATATCAAGTCTATAAATTTTGCCAAATGCAATAAATGTCAGCCCTTTTAGCCCGTAAGATCATAAATGTGCACTCACTTGATCGTATTCTGCGGTTTCTCGTTGTCCCCGGTTGGCTTGGCGAGAATCAAGATTTTCAGTATTGTCTGAGCCCAGTAACTTCGATAGGAGAGCAGCCCCAAATCCGACAGCGGTTTTTTGGCGAACCAGTCTTGCCTTCAAATTTGGACAGCTCCTACCGTAGCCTACAATGCAAAGCAATATTAAAAAATACTCCCATCATCCCTGTAAAATACAACCAATCCGTCACACACTTAATTCTATGAGCAGCTTGCTGTACCCTTTCTTCTAGTATGGCGGCATCGTCAGTATACACGCCACATTATAGTCCTCGGGGCTTTTCTTCTCCTTGGAAAAGTATCCCACCAAATGGAATCCCCTCGAGTCGAACTCCGTCACCACGTAGAACAGAAACGAATCCGTGTCGTAGTACAGTGTCTTGTGGTGATGATGGTCCCACCACTTACCCCTACAAAGGTTTGAGCTAGCCGATTAATCTATTAGATAATTTATTTAAAGCAATTCAACCAGTTATGCAAAAAAACTAACTGATTTCATCTACAGATGTAAACTTCTTCAAAAACTGTTCATTTGCTTTACAGCGATATAATTGTGAAAAGCTATTGATGTCAACCACAAATGTTCGCAAGTATTCCAAGCGATCAGGAAATCCTATTACAATTCAAATCATAGAATCCCGTTTAAGGACATTATCAAAAGACAAGCCAATATCCGATCCTACCCGCTACAGAGCCAATGCAGTTCCAACACTAATGGAGCCATCAGCTTAGTTTTGAGCTGACCCAGGATACCAAGATACCACCAGGGAAATCAAGAAAATTTCCAAACCGAAAAAATCATGGACTGGCCCTAGTCACGACTTTTACGATCAACCACAACAGAATTGGCAAGGAATTCCCCGACAGTCAGCCAGACAACCTACTACTATTTCATGGTATCTTCTCAAGCATAAGAGGCCAATTTTTTTGTCATTGAATCAAAAAGAAGTCCTTTATACCTATATCTCGCGCGCGAGGCTCAAAATTTTGTAGACTACTTTCTTTATTTTTATTTTAACTACAACAACATGAAACAAATTTCTATCATCATCACCCTGACGAACAAAATAATTTGTAGTGCTGATAAAAGTGAGAAAATAAAGTATGTAAAAAGAAAATAGCCAACTCATTATAATCCGTTTGTATAAAACTTCGTCAAAATACAATCTTCATTAAAAAAAAAAGTAACATAACCTTACAAGAAACAGTCCAAACAAAATAATCTGTTTTAAAGGGTGTATTCGATAAAAATGGCACACAGAAAATCTTCTGTAACTTTTGAATCGTATAAGTAAAAAACCTAGAAATTTGAGTAGATCTTATCCATATTATTATTTATTTATTTACATTATTTACATCTGCCAAGTTTCATAGTTATACATTCAGTAGTTCCAGTCATGTCATCGAAACAAGAAATTGTCCGTGAGAAAATTTTGTGCACTCACAATCAAAATCCAGGGGCGTCCCACCGGTGGATTGCTAAAAGGCTTGGAATTGCAAATACAACTGTGTCTCGTGTAATAAGAACCTTCAAGGAGCGTCTGAGTGTCCAAAGGAAGGAAGGGAGTGGTCGTAAAAGTGGTCCAATGGACAGTAAAATGGCCAGGAAAGTCGTACAACAATTCAATAACCGTCCAAACATGTCAATTCGAGATGTCACTAAAAAGTCGAAGGTGTCAGTCGGTTTTGTGCAGAAAACCATGAAACGTGCTGGGTTACATGTTTACAAAGTGCAAAAAGCCCCAAACTGGAATGAAAAACGAAACATCACTGCGAAAACCCGCGCCCGGAAACTTTACACGAAGCTGCTCACCAAATACGGTTGCATCGTGATGGATGACGAAACATACGTCAAGGCCGACTTCCGTCAACTTCCTGGGCAAGAATATTTCGTTGCCAAGTCGAAGTTCGATGTTCCGGAGGATGTTCGAAAGAAGAAACTATCGAAATTTGCAAAGAAGTTTCTAATCTGGCAGGCGATTTGCAGATGTGGTGAAATAAGTGCTCCCTTCATCACTTCCGGAACAATAAACGGTGCGATTTACACGGAAGAGTGCCTTAAGAAGCGTCTCTTGCCATTCATTAAGAAGCACAAAGGATCAACTCTGTTTTGACCTGATCTAGCATCCTGCCACTACGCTCGAAACGTATTGGAGTGGTACCGAGCCAACGGAGTCAATTTTGTGCCAAAGGATATGAATCCACCAAATTCACCGGAACTTCGTTCAATTGAAAAATTCTGGGCAATTATGAAAACGGAACTTCGCAAACATCCCAAAACTATTAAAACAGAGCTAGAATTGAAGAAAATTTGGGTAAAAACAACAAAAACACTGGGAAAATCGGTTGTACAAGATTTGATGGGTGGAGTGAAAAGGAAGGTGCGGGCATTCGGGATGGGAGATGAAATTGAATAAAACAAATGTTGTAAATCAAAACTCATTAGTAGTTCTTCATTCCCTGAAAATTTCAAGAAAATTCGATAGTTTAATTTTGATGAGTATATATGTGTGTGCCATTTTAATCGAATACACCCTTTATTTCAGTAAAACATCGTCATAGTCATAGTCTTTTAAATTCTGAATGTGTTGGCGCACGTTTAATGTGTCTTTGCATCGAATTGAAAACATTTATTCCTTTAAAATATAATGAGTTTTGTGAAGCACATGTCAAGAAATTCGGTGTTCTTATTTCATACGCGTTTCTAGTGTTATATCTATGAATATCACTTCCTCTTTCAATTCGATCACACAAATATCGAGGCAGCAAACCATTAACTACTTTAAAAATGAACACCAAAGTCAACTATACAATTCTCTGCTTCACCAATAACCATTGCAACGCATCTAACATTAAAGTCGAGGAAGTGAATCTGTTACATCTTAAAATCAAACGCATTATTTTATTCTGCAAACGCTGTAGCCTAAGTATTTGTGCTTGATTGGCCAAAAATAAAATGGAAGGGCAAAAGTCCAAATGAGGAGAGATGATTGATTTGTATAGCTGTATTTTACTGCAAGTAGTTAAATCGTTTTTCTATCGGCATAGAATTCCATACTTCTTGGCAATTTTCTTGATGACATTGTCAATGTGAGCGTTGAACTTTAGCTTGTCATCAATAATCACGCCAAGATATTTAATCTCACGAACGCGATCAATTGTCTCACCATCAATCGTAACTGAGACATTCTCATTTACTCGATTCTGTGAAATTACCATAAATTTAGTTTTGCTTATACTTAACTTCAATTGCTTACATTTCAACCATCTACTTAGAAAACGCAAATCTTCGTTCAAATGGGAAACGGCATCATTTAAATCCTTAGCTGCAATGAATAACACTGTGTCATCTGCAAACAGATTAATGTCACAAAATCGTAAAACACGTCGCATGTCATTAATATACATTATAAACAAAAGGGGCTCTAATACACTTCCCTGGGGCACTCCAAGGTTATTCCCTACGGGACTAGAAACAGAATCATCAAAAACAGTCCGTTCAGTTCTGTCAGACACATAGCTCTCAAACCATCTGTATGCAGTACTCGAAATTCCAAAGCGCTTTATTGTTTTCAACAACAAGGGCCTAGAAATTGTTTCAAAAGCGCGTTTCAGATCCAAAAAAACAGCAACAATCGTATCTCTACTCTCTAAGTTATTTTTCCATTTTGCTAATACTAAATTCAAAGCGGTTTCACAAGAATGACCTTCCCGGTAGCCAGATTGTTCCGGTATCAACAAAGAATTACTATTTAAATATTCCAGCAACTGGCCTTTCACAACAAGTTCTAAAATTTTCTTTTATGCGTGCAGCATGTTGATAGGACGAAACTCTTCGGCTTTAATCGTTCCAGCAACCTTTTGAATCGGAACAACCAACGATTCTTTCCACACTTCAGGCACGTGCCCAGTTTGTAATGTTTCATCAATAAGGTCCTGTAAAATGTGACCAATGACATGAAAGCAATCTTGAATAACTCTAGCATTAACATTGTCTACTCCAGCCGATTTTCCAAATGAAAAGCAAATATTTCTAAGTTCATCTATTGTGATGGGGTGAAAACCTTCAAATCTGCAATTACTATTAACTGGCTGCTTTATTTCATCAGGTTCATCAAACAATTCAATAGATTGATTGATCAATGAAACACTATTGACGAAATAATCATTAAACTTAGACGTAATTGCTTGTTCAGACTGTTCTAGTGTGCCGTCAAAGGTTATGGGTCGTGGTTTGCAATTGCTAGGTTTTAATAAAGATTTCAAAATTTTCCATAACTCTTTGCTATTGTTTTGATGCTGATCAAATGGCAAGACAGAATACTACAACTTGTCCGACGATGCGGAATATGGGCCAAACGGAAAATGGTGAAGCAATGCAGGAAGTAAAGTAAATGATGGTGGTAGTAAACAAGGTAAAAGCAATGCAAACCCACCAGCATCATCAGGGGGAAGTAGTGGTGGATGATCTTCGCTTGCTAGAGGAGCTAGTGGAGCGGCTGGTTCTGGTGGAGGTGACAATGGTGACGACCGCTAGCAAGATGAGTTTCCGCTTCCGTTCAATATCTCGAATGCGGTTACATCATAGCGGCAAACAACGACGTGCTTTTGGCGCACATAGACCTCCGGGTTGCAGTGTTATTTATGCTTCCACCGGAGCCGAGATCCTATCGGATTATTATAGGAACGTAGTTGTCCTTAAAAAAAACCTACCATCCTACGGGAAATTTGACAAAAGAGATACTGGTTATGCCTGAGACCATCTGAAGAGTTCCGGAGATGATGAATGTTCTACCGTGGCATTGTACTAGCACAGACTTATTCTCTTTTGGGTCCATGGTACTAGTGAGTATGAGGCAATGCGAGAGGGCTGATACGTTTTATTCATAATTTCCGTTGATGTAAATTTTTCTTTTAAAAATGTTTTCATGTCTTCTTTCTTTCGTAATGGAATATATTTTTTGAAAGTTGGTTTTTTATTTCCCATCTTATTTTTAATAATAAAACCATCCTTGTGTTTTAATTTCCACTGTTAACCTTTTTTTCATTGAATAATATCCAAAAATTACAATTACACTGTAAGTTTTACATTGCGCCCTTTACGTCACTACTATGTTGTATGTCGCGATGATTCACGTTGTCTCGATGAGTTACGTTGCCTCGTTCACATCGACCAAATTATATCGATAAGCAGTGCATCATTTTATTGTGTACATCGAGACAACCTAATATTACACAACCAATGGAATGACCTGTGTGCATTTGATTTTGTGTAATATTCAACAACTCTTTTTGCTGTGTACTAGTCGCCGACTCCGGCAATGACCGCTGCTTATATCAGCTGACTCCGTAGAATAGTATGGGAGCCTTCTCATCGACAGTAAGGGTCGACTGTGGGAGCGCACTGAATAGCGCGTAACTACACGGTAACTGGAAGAATAGGGATACCAAGGATGGGAAAAAGGAGATAATATTCGGTGGTAATTCATGTGTTTCAATTCACATATTTCGTTTTGGTTCAGTTAAGACTATTTCATAAATGAAATGCTCATCAAAATAGAAAAATAAAAATAGATAAAGAAATGTATATACAAAAATCACATAATTTACAAAATTTTCCAATAAAACCAATGTAACCAATAGACAGGTTACATTAAGCCCACACTTGCGAGGAAAAAAAAATCAGTGGGGTTGTGTACAAGACACGACCGGTCGACGTAGACTACGTTAAACCAAGTGATGCATTATAATGTCAGGGAAATTCTGTGTGGCTATTATTAGCGTTAAAAAGGTTTCAATTATTCGCGCCGGTCGCTTACGCTTACCGATAGAAGCAGTTTGTCATAATATGACGGGTGTGGCTCTTCTGGGACCTTAGACCAGCGTTTTGAAGCCAGTATGTAAGAAAATTCTATTGTACGCTTTTGAGATATTATTTGGTGGCCCTGAAAAGGGCCTTTTGGTTTAAATGATGACACGGTCACGGTTGCACGTTTTACGATGGACTATATGTTGGATTACCGGACCCTAACCAACACCGATTGGGGGTAATTAATTACTGCCAGTTGTGGGGTGTAAAATACCGGGCGTCTCCTTAGGTGGACTGTATATTATTGGTTGGGTTTGGTTTTGTATGGGGTTTCCTTTAGAGTTCTATCCCGACACACACCACACATCCGTCCATTCACGCAGCACATATATTTTGTCCGTATCACACAACATACAATTTATTTACATATTTACAGAATGTACATTCACTACATCACAAACAGTTAACACAGAACATTTCCTTCCATTGTGGCTCTGCTCCCATCCATCCTTCTTGGGAGTCAGAGCAGACACGACTATTCGCACAGCAGATCATCCACTATCCAGTAACCAGATGATCCCTGCTGTGACGTCACCGATAACGATCGCCCGTGATCGCTATCGGTCGAAGTGGTAGGGAGAATACCATCTCGGATCGGAGGAACGATCGTTGGGAGAGAAGTCGGCAGTGGCGTAGCAAGGGTAGGGTGATGTTACTCCCGAACATACTCACCCACCCTGAAATGTCCTACATTTCTGAATAAACCATTGCGTAGTTATAATCAACGACGTACAGCCTTCTTCAATCCTCTTGTTTCAACGTACAAAAGTTAGTATTGCGGGTGAATTGGTTGCTCACCCACCCTCAAAGACCTGCGACTGCCGCTGATGGTAAAAATATCCGTCACTCAGCTCTCCACTGATGGTGAAAATATCTCGTTCGTCTCTCCGTTCTCCGCGTTTGATTCGCACGAATGTAATACCGATGTGTGCGTCCTTCAGTTTTTGCGCTCCTGTTCCTTGGTTGATTTATTTTGAGTTTTTCCTGATGTCGTTGCGATGATGTCCTTCCGACGTTCGTCCGTTGTTGGAGTTGAAATTCCAGGATGGCCTAAGATTTCGCTAGTCTCCAATCCTTGATGATCGTGTTGCCGTGGATTGCCCCATCCATTGGTGTAGCCGACGTGGTTTGCGACGATACTCTCGATCGTTGAATGAGTCCGATAGGTTCACGTGGTGGCATCGGCGATTGTCCGCATTTCAACGTTGATTACATGTGGGAAAAGAATACATGTAGAATCCGAATGTCACCTCGGCTGGTACATATACTGTATTACTAACATGGTAAAACTTCCGATGTTTCCCTCAGCCAGAGTGTGATGTCGTCCATGGGTCATTTGCTCCATCTCGAAGGTAAATGCCAATAATCATAGCGGTTTCGTTCCAATAATTCCAATAATCCAATCTCAATCTTATCCGTAGGTTCCAATATCCGAATCCTTAATGCAGACACCCCTGGTGCCTACATTTTGAAAATGCAGGCGTTTGATTACCGAGCACCCGATGTGCCCGAGCCTAGAGCACCCGATGTGCCCGAGCCTTGGTTGGTTCCTTGGGTACCCATGTACCCATACCTTGGATAAGTCTGCACACCCTTGTGCACAGACCGGGGAAAGGCTAGAGGACACCCTTGTGTCCAAGCCTTGGCCTTAGTCTTGAGCACCCTTTGTACTCAAGACCTAGAAATTGTACCTAGAGGACCCTTGTATCCTCTCCTTGGCATGACATTCCTAGGACACCCTTGTGCCCTTGCCATGGATAGGTTTGTACACCATTTGTGCACAAACCGATGGAGATTGAACACCCTTGTGTTCTTTCCTAGGATTGGTTTGCGCACCCTATGTACACAAACCAAGGAACCGATACAGGAAACCCTTGTGTCCTGCCCGAGGGTTTGGTTCGATCACCCTGTGTCAAACGTCCGAATATCCATTCCAAGCACCCTGTGTGCTGAGTTTAGATTGGGTTGAGGTAACCAGGATTCGGCAATGAGCACCGATTTGCCCAAACCGTGATATAAACCGCAGCATCCTTGCACCTGCTTGGATGATCATTGAGCAACCCATGTTTACTCAACGTTTGATGTGTATGGCAGACACCCTTGGGTCTGACACCCCTTCCAACGGTCGTCCAAATTGATTCTCGTCATGATAGTTTTGCCTTGTTGTATCCATATCCAGATTTGACGTATCCAACGAGCATCGGCACTCGACGTGAAAAAGTTCTTTCAATCGATCAGCTGATCGACGAACCATATGATGGCCTCCGTGGATGTGTGCCGATGGTGAATACGTCATCAATGTGGGTTCCGAAAAATAGTGGATGTTAGCTTCCGTAAAAGTAATGTCTAGCTCGGCTAGACATATACATGTAAGCTGCTTACCTGGACAAGTAGGTGCAGCTACTTGATCCCATACCGATCCATGCCAACCGATGTATGCCTTTATCGTTGACTCATATTCACTCCTGACGTATAACGTCATCGTTGTCCCACAATCTCTCCGGACGATTGCGTCACGAACTGATCCCGCATTGATCCGTAGGCTACCATGCATCTTTGTGCTTGTATGTAATATTCGGCTCTCTCCCATTGCGGTCATCTTTGCTGGTCCAAACCGAAAATGGGATAGATACATCCAAACATTCCTCCAAACAGTCGTTCCAACAAATGTATGTATTTCGATCGCTCGTGATTCTCCCGTCGCCTTCCGAATCGATCGTAGTGGGTGTGTCAACTGTATCCCTTGGTACGGTTTCGGCTTGTTGACATCCAGATCGGCTGAACAGATGATCCATCAGCTGTGATCGACGATTTTACCCAAGTAACAAATTCAATTTTAAGGTACACTTGAAGAAGTTTTCAAGACTCATTTGAAAAAACTACGCATAAAACTAGATATTCTACATAACATCGATAAAACAGCCATAAAACCCTCTTAAGTTCCAAAAGGCCCATACTACAGGAGGTTCTCAAGACTTTTTCCCAAGGTACGCTTAAAACTTGATAGTTTTATCGGTACATACTTGTAATGACATTCAAGACATACTTAAAACTATGATAAAACTACCACAAGTTATAATAGTTTTATGATTTTCCTCTTTAAGAACACTTCCAGTCCGTCACAAATATGCTTCGAAGATTCCATTTTTCTTTTCGTTCTGCTGAATGGCGATTTTTTTTTGTTTATGGTTGAATGGAAGCTACTATAATTCTCTTCCAAAGTGGATACGTATGTAAATTAATTGTTAAATTGACCATAAATGCATCTGGTTTTTGCCTGCCATTGATGAATTCTTCATACGACATTCAGTTTATTGGTGTTTTATAACATAAAAGTTCGAAAATTGTAACGCGCCTCTGAATTATTGCTAGAACATTGAATTATTTAAAAAATAAAAAAAAAATTGTTGAAAATTCAACAATTAGGTGACAAGGCTGATACATTGTTAGATCTTGAATAAATTGTGTCTACAATCCATTTTATGTTTCAAAATGAATTTTAAACAGCATTGTTTGTTCGTACCATTGGAAAAATTAGAGTTTTGTTGCATAGTTATAAAAATGGCTACCATTTCGAGGGAATCCAGAATAGCCACGCTCGCCATTTTTACAATGGTTTTATATAAAACTACCATAAAACGCGAATAAAACCTATATTTCTTACACAAGACTAACAAGATTTTTTGAGGAGCGCGATAAGTTCATCATTATTTGTTCTACTCTTGAAAAAGATGAGTTACGCTTGAATAAAACTTGTTTGAATTGCTCAAGGTAAACAAGTCTCTCGTAAGATAGCCATAAAATCAGCGTGAAAAAGGCACATCATAAACAAAGAAAACGTGACGGTGCAAATCAAAAGTGCCTATGCATAATTGTTGTTCTTAGTCATAATAACAGCTTATAATTTAATATTTTTAATCACCAGCGTAAGTCGACAAAAAAAAAACAAAAACAAAAAGAAAATTTAACTTGAATATGCTAACAATGGTTTTGGGAAGAATAACAGATAATAAATATTGCCTGGAAGGCGGAAACATCAGTTGAGTGAAAAATGATTTCTCCTCTTGATCTGTATGCTATAGCTTTAGGTTTATAAACCTAACGTCGGATGAAGTGCGCTGTGTAGTAGATCACTGAGCAATTCCAACGCACCACCTCCTGCACCTAACGGTGGTGGACATACGATAACGCATGGCGATAATCCACTGCCTGGGACGTTAGGTTTAACTTGCACAACTGGCATAAAATCAATAATCATGAGTTATGATTCTCGGTTTACAACTGGCGACACATTGCACCATTTAATTTCATTCGTTACAAAAAAATAGGACGTATAACGCATAGACCCTTCTGATAAGTTAGTCTCAGTAGGCTGCGATTCCAATGAATCTAGCGATGGAAAAAAAAGGTCGTTGGTGGCTGAGATGAAGGAGTATTCAATATATTGGATAGGTTTTTATTGAATTTCCGCTTGAACGATCCACTATTTTATATTTTCTTTCACCTATGGGCGTCCATTGTCCAGTTTGTTTATTTTTCACATAATGTTCTTTCTCAAGAGTATGTGCTCTTATTCGAAACCAAATGGTTCTAAGAGCGTTTTATGGCAGCATTTTCAAGATACATTCACCTTGAAGAAGAATGTCATAAAACCTTCTCAAAACTTTTATCAGGTTTTATGAAAGTTACAAAACGATGTCTTAAGAGGGGACTCAAGTATCTTATAAAATTACTTATAAGGTGAATAACACTTATAAATGATGTAGTTTTATGGAGGTTTCTTCAAGTGTTCTTTAATCACTCTTAAGAACTGTTAATCAATTAAAACCACCTTAACTTGGAAAATGCCCTGATAAAACCAGATGATCTCCATAATGCTTTGATAAAACTACCATAAAACATGAATAAAACCAATTTGCACTTGAATTGTTACTTGGGTAGTGAGCTCTTGTTGTTGTTTAGGCTCGCTCCAGATGTGTTGTTATTGTTTACCGATAATGGAAAATTTGTCAGTACGTGAATTGTGTTGTGTCCATTCGGCTGGACGTATACTGAGCTTATAATTTCCCTGGTAAACCAGGCAATGTGCCGTAGTTTTTATGATGTGATGTCCGACGCAGCACAAGTTGAATTGATGTGTTTTTCAGTCCAGTACTCATGTCCGAGGATGCAAAATGTCCATAATTGTTTTTGTTGGGATTCGATTATTCAACTCCTAGCAGCCATCATACCCAGTGCCATATCGATCCAAAAGTAATGGCGATGTTGAGATTGTTAATTATGCCGCAGTGATGGCTGCTGGCTAATTGCGCCACAAACCAACCATTTTGGCATCCATACCACGTATTCACCGAAACTGGCAGTTTCCTCCTTTGTCCGGTTTGCCGATATATCCGGCTCGAAGGACCATAATGTTGGGTTACCGGACCCTAACCAACACCGATTGGGGGTAATTAATTACTGCCAGTTGTGGGGTGTAAAATACCGGGCGTCTCCTTAGGTGGACTGTATATTATTGGTTGGGTTTGGTTTTGTATGGGGTTTCCTTTAGAGTTCTATCCCGACACACACCACACATCCGTCCATTCACGCAGCACATATATTTTGTCCGTATCACACAACATACAATTTATTTACATATTTACAGAATGTACATTCACTACATCACAAACAGTTAACACAGAACATTTCCTTCCATTGTGGCTCTGCTCCCATCCATCCTTCTTGGCAGTCAGAGCAGACACGACTATTCGCACAGCAGATCATCCACTATCCAGTAACCAGATGATCCCTGCTGTGACGTCACCGATAACGATCACCCGTGATCGCTATCGGTCGAAGTGGTAGGGAGAATACCATCTCGGATCGGAGGAACGATCGTTGGGAGAGAAGTCCTCTCTATCGGCAGTGGCGTAGCAAGGGTAGGGTGATGTTACTCCCGAACACTATATTTAAGGACTAGAAGATAGTTGAGGATCTTTTAGGGAAAATAAAATTATTAAATCAATGATAGTTTTAGTCATTCTTATAATCATAACCGCTTGACATTACTTAATGTTTATTCGTATGTCATACTGTGCCTGAATGGCCAGCATCTCGGAATTCTCACCATCGCCGGAACCATCAACAATGTTTTGCATCGTTTGGGGGATTTCAGTAACGACAGGCTGCGGAGGAAATTCTATAATACGTACATACAAACATATATATTGACTGATGCCTTGTCTCCAGTTCAACATTCACCATTTAAAAACCATTCCATTCGGATCATTTGTATACAATATGAGTTGTAGTATGCCTTTGCATAATTCAACTTCAAAGAATCAAAGATTTGCAATTTATGCAATTTTAGCAATTCTGGATTCCAAGGGTAATAATAAACATTGAAATACTCTAGAATTCAAATTACGATAAAATTCGTTATCAGAAAATATCCGACAGGTTTAGTGATTGTTATGAAAACACTATAATCAATTGCAACATTTTCAGCTTTGTAAGCGTCTCATAAAATGTTCAAAGTTCAGGAAGTCATATCAAACAGAAAATAACAAAAATTATCTTGCAGTTGTTATAAGGTTATATACAAGTATATAAAGTACATGTCCTTTGACTCAGTCGATTATGTAGCGCACGATTACAGTTTTAACTATAACTCACACAATAATTTAGCTAGAAACGATATTCAACTAGTTATACCTTTGCTAAGACATGCATAACAAGGCGTTTGCTGTACTGGACCATGAAAAGTCACAAACAAACATTATTGAGTCGAAAACTTTCGATGGATATGGATATCATTAAGAATACTTATTCGGACGAGTTTTAGTAAAGTTTGTTTATTTCATCGCTCCGGGCATTCGGCTATATTCGGTATACTATACGGAATAAAAAACTTCTTGATAACATCTCAATGACTTTCTCATGTGATCAATCGGCCATTCCATTTCAAAACATTAAAATTCCCACTATATTCATTTAGTTATATAGGTGTTGGTATGAATAAGCCCTTCGAAAAATACACAACCGCTCACTCTTACTTTTCGATTGAAACTTTTAAATTCTACATTTTACTATGTGATGAATACATTAGGCCAAAGTTAGGAATATAAGGTTAAATAAGGTTAAATATAAGGTCAAGAATATAAGGCCAAAGTTGGGAATATAAGGTTGGGAATATAAGGTTGGGAATATAAGGTTAAATATAAGGAATATAAGGTTAAAAGCGTACCTAAAATATGGTTTATGTTTTTTTTTGTGAAATTATTATTCATGTTTCTATGTAAATGTCAGGTAAATTAGTGAATCCATTATGGCTAAAACTTTCAGGAAATCGAAATATATATAAATATATTAGATCTCACAGAAGAAAGAGAGTGAGTTTTATAAAACATCATTATTCTTTGCAATGAGTATGGGACAAAAGGTTGGTTAATATATGATAAATTCTTATGAATATAAAATAAACACCTGATAAAATAATCACACATTAAAACATATTCAGCGCATTAGTTGTATCGATATCATGTGAAGGTTCATATGCAGTAAAAGCATGCTGCGCATGTCATCACCAGAATACAATCAATAATATGTTGAAATGTAATAAGACAGGGAGCCCAATGATGACATGCAATTTGTAAAGTAGAACCTTCTCCAGCGTCCCAACTAGTTGTTGGCAACGCATTACCTCTTGCTGCTTTCAATTTCGCCCGATAACTACGAGCTCGCTCGGCATCGGTGCATGGTCGTTTCGGAGGATTTCCCGTATGTTCGCTCTTTAAGCGCTTCCTGAATCTGCGCAAGCGTTCTGGATCAAATCGGTTAGGCATTCTCACTTTCACTATGTTTCTCAAAACGTTTTTCTTCCTAGAGGTAGGACTCTATCCAAAGCGAATCGTTAACACAATTAGAACAACTATTTATAACACACTACTAATTGGAATTTACAGAGAATTTTGGTTCGGAATATCATGTTCAACATCGAAAATTGTGTCCGTGATAGGGAATTTATGTGGTTTAAGGTATGCGACGAAGGGAAAACAAGTTTTGCTAATACCACTGGCTGCCAATTGACTATTTGAAACGTAAATCCCAATCAAACAAACTCTCAAGCTGAGAATATTAAATTGACAGTAGCCAAGATGGATTTGTATCTGGTAGCATTTATTGATTTATTGATTTATCGCGGGTTGCGCCAACCAGCCAAAATTTTCCCGACAGCTCGCCCTCCATGCAGGCGTTTTTGCAGTTGCGGCGAACGAATTGGCACCATATTAGGCGCACAAACCCAACGAAATAAAAGTTTAATTCTTTTATAAACAACTCTTTTGATTAAATTGGTTGTCCTCAAAAGGACAGATTATCAATTAATGGATAGCGCCAACCAGCTGGGTGAAATTTTTACCGACGGCACCGAACTTAATTTAAGATTAGTTCATTCTTGAATAATCATTTTTTTTATTTGAATTTATTGTCCTCAAAAGGACAGATTATTTCCACCTACTGCTTACTGCTGCTCGCCCCCAAGGACGCTTTCCCCCAAACAGCGACGCGATGCGTTTTTTAATCGCGTTGGTTTGTGCGCTCCCATAAGCCGCCATGTAATCTCACAGCGGTGATTTTTCCACCGCGATTTCGCTGCCGCGGTGGCAAAAAATTGCTGCAGTTTGGTGGAACCTTCATTTGTACGGCAGCGGAGCTGGTGCAGAGGCAGCTGATGGTCACGTAGCAGCTGGTGGTGGTAAGTAGCAAGGCTCTCCCAAACAGCGATCGTCGCGATGAGGCAAAATGGCGGATGATGAGGGCGCACAATCGCGTCGGTTTTGTGCATGCCGCCATATTACCTCTTCGTGGCGATTGTTTCGCCGCGACTTCGAAAACGCTGCAGTTTGGTGGAGCCTTGAAGCAGCTCCCTGCGACCAGCTCCCAGCGACCGGCTCCCAGCGACCAGCTCCCTGCGCTCCCTCCGCACAGCTTCAATGCTTTAACTTAACTTAAAATGTGTCTTTATTTTTCGTTTGTTTTAATGTTTACATTAAGTTTTACAATTTAATTGCTTAGCCAGAGGGGCTCTTCATCTTCATTATTTTAATTTGATTTGATTTGTGGTGTGCTAAGTTAATTTAATATTCTAGTTTACATATCATCCGTTACGGGAATTGGTTGGTTTGAATTATAAAATTTGATAACCTACCTAACTACAGTGACTACAATTTGAAAAACCTAGGGGTGGGGTACTAAGTCCCGGATGACTTGGTGGTCTGATAAGTGGCAACGTGTCCTGTACCTATTGATAGTTTCACTTAAACGATCTTCGAGTAACTAGAAATTAGAAGAAGAATTAGTATCTTCCATTTAATTCCAACTACCTTTGCTTATCTTCGACAGATACGCGTATTTCGTCTACAATGTGCAGACTTCTTCAGTGTCTCGTACTAATAACTCGACTGCTGCCAGTCGAGTTATTAGTACGAGACACTGAAGAAGTCTGCACATTGTAGACGAAATACGCGTATCTGTCGAAGATAAGCAAAGGTAGTTGGAATTAAATGGAAGATACTAATTCTTCTTCTAATTTCTAGTTACAGGTATTCCACTAAACAGCTCAAAACCCTCTAGGATCTTCGAGTGTTTTAATATCGGCCAGACGGTAGATCTCAGTATTTCTCGTCCGAGGAGGTGTGTTCAGGATTATCCTGAGAAACTTGTTTTGAACCCGCTGTAGTTTCAGGTGGTGTGTTTTCGCGCAGCTCTCCCAGATCGGCATGCCGTACTCGATAACCGGGAGTATGATCTGTTTATAGATAGCAAGCTTGTTCTTCAGGGACAATGTAGACTTTCTGTGTAGCAAGGGGTACATAAGCTTCAACAGAATGTTACATTTTGTGACTGTCTTGTCAATCTGTACCCTGAAGTTCAGCTTGCTATCTAGTGTTATGCCAAGATAGATGGCTGCATTGGTCCATTCCATCGTTGTGCCGTTTAGACAAATTTTAACATCCTCAGCCGGAACAAGTCTGGGCGATTTCGAGTGTGGAAATAGGATGACCTGGGTCTTCGCTGCGTTGATGCAGATCTTCCAGTCTGTGAGATACTTCAACAGAACATTCAGGCTTCGCTGCAGTTTCGATGCGATCGCTCTCACTACCCTACCATTGTGGCCGACTGCGGTATCATCGGCAAACAGCGACAGAGTTCCATTTTCAGGGAGTGGGTGTATGTCCGAGGTGAACAGGTTAAACAGAAGTGGACCTAGTATGCTTCCCTGCGGAACACCGGCGGAAACCTCCTGCGCATCGGAAACTGCACCATGCAGCGAAACACTGAATGTTCTGTTTGATAAGTAGCTTTTTATCATCTTTACCAGAAAGACTGGAAGATTGAATCGATGCAGCTTGTACACCAGGCCATCATGCCAGACGTTGTCAAACGCCTTTTCAACGTCAAGAAGGGCCATGGCAGATGTTTTAGAAACAGACTTGTTTCGCCTGAGGATGTTAGTTACTCGATTCAGTTGATGTACCGTTGATCGACCGCGTCGAAAGCCAAACTGTACATCAAGCAGGATGTTGAGTTCGTCGGTAGATGTAAGGAGCCGACGGTAAATTGCTTTCTCGAAAAGTTTTGATACTCCCGAGAGAAGGCTGATGGGTCGATAGCTCTTGGAACATGAAGGATCTTTCCCAGGCTTCCGGATGGGTATGACTTTAGCTGACTTCCAGCACGAGGGGAAGTAGCTAAGTCTAAAGCATTGATTAAAAATTAATGCTAGATGTTCATAGAATTGGAAACTCAAGTGCTTGAGTTCCAAATTCAGGATTTTGTCAAAACCTGGGGCCTTCATGTTCTTCGATGTTTTGATATAGGTCGACAGTTCGTCAGCTGTGATTTCAAGTTCCTCCGAAAAATCATTGGGATATAGATGTTATTCGCATGCTCGTTAACGGCAGCTTCGTGAGGACAGACGATGTTCTGTCCAAGATTGTGTGAGCTGACAAAATGTCGACCTATCTCAGCAGCCTTCTCAGCGGGAGTAATCAAATGATCCTTAGAGTCATTGTTGTCTAGTGGGATCAACGGTGGAATGGGCCTAGGCTTAGTTTTTAAAAACTTTGTTAATTTCCCGAACGGCTTAGCACAATCTGGGAGGGCGCGGATTTTGTTGGCAAAGTTATTGTTTCTGAGATCCACCATTCTGGCCTTAATGATCTTGTTCAAACGATTGCACTCTGATTTTAAGGCAGACAGACCAGTACGTTGATACTGTCTGCGAGTGGTGTTTCGAAGCCGGATCAAGTTTTTAGTGAGACTATCAATAGGTAAAGAGTTGCTCACCTGTGTTACTTCCGGAATGTGGTGCTCCCGGGCCTGGGAGATCGTCTGCTTGATCGACTGCAGTTGCCGATCGATGTCGTCGGTTGATTCGGGGCGTCTATCGTAATCGACCGTGTTGTCGACCTGATGACGGAACTGGATCCAGTTGGTGCGATGGTAGTTTCGCCTGGTTACCGAATGCCGGTTGACGCAGGACCCAACTTCAGCCACCACCGGATAGTGGTCTGAGCTGAGCTCCTGGTGTGCGATCGGCTGACCGATATTGTTCCCCATGTTGGTGAGGAAGATGTCTATCGTAGCATGGACCCCGGATCTGCTCAACCGGGTGGGAGTGTCCGGGCCCAGGATGGTGTAGTGGCCCTCTTCCAGGTCGTCGTGTAGGATGGAGCCGTTCTTGTTCCGTCGAGCGTTTCCCCAGGTTTCGTGAATCATCGATCGCACCAGATGTTGCACCGGAGTACGACGGTCCTGGAAGATCGCTTTGGGATGGTTGGGTTGCTGCAGCTGCGAACCGATGTTGAACCGATGGCCGACTGGGAATCGGACGGTTTGGTGGCACTTGTCGTGTTGGGAGAGCGGGAAAGTTCTCGGTCGTGAGGGCCGGAGGCGGACCAGATCGTCGTCGATGGCCGGGTTGGTTGTTCGCTGATGATTTTTTCCGAATCGCGATGAATTCGGCCCGCTTCGGGCATTCCTTGCTGGTAGCTTTATGCGCCGCACCGCAGTTGGCACACACTGGCTCAGCATCCTCCATCCGCTCACAAGCATCGGCTTCGTGATGTTTGCCGCAATCGACGCAGCGCTTCGCCATGTGGCAATTTTTGGTGCCCAAACATCAGGCAGTTTTTGCACTGAGTGACATCGCGATGAATCGGTTGGTACTGGTCCCACTTCATGACGATGTGGAACAACGCTCGGATGTTCTGGAGGTCCTTCAAGCACGTCGAGTTCTTCTCGAAGTGGACCTGGTACAACTGATCCCGATAGCTTTTCGAGATGTCATGCCGGCGCATTTTGTTTATTTGGACCGGTTTGAGCCCATTAGCCTTTAGTTCGACGACCAGTTCCTCCGTCTTCTTGTCCGGAAGGCCACGCAGAACCACTTTAAAGGGTTTGTCGGCTTCGATGTCGTGCGCGTTCATCTGCTTCAATATTTCCTTAAGAGCGTTGAAATGGGGAAGCGCCGAAACCATCAGCTTATAGCCCTGCGAGCAGAGCTGGATTGTGCACCGTAGGCCTTTGTTAATGTAGTGGTACACCCTATCCAGTAAGCCTTCAGGGAATCCCTTCAATAATAGCGGCGGTAGTTTCTCCTTCTTCTCTATTTTCGGTGTATCGCCGTTCTCCAGAACAGCGTACCGATTGTTGGCTAGCAGCTTCCTCGATGACAGCACATCATCGGGTGAATTTAGTCGGGAACGTTTCCCAGTCGAACTAGTGCCAACGTTAACACGCGACGTTTACTCTGCAAAATGACATTATAAGACATCACCTTATATTTGCGTTATTTTCAATAGTTTACTATTGATTGAGAAAAATGTTTGACAATTGAATTGGAGCGCGGTAAAATTTCCGACCGATTGAAGAAGAAATCATGTAAATCTATCGTGGATTATTGGAGTTATTCGCGTACAAAACGTACGGTTTTTCGTGACGGTCGCAAAATTTTAGATTTTCATTTGACACCCTACCCTTGCCGTAAGACGTAGTCTACGTCAAAATAAAAAAGTTTTCAATTTTTTTAAGTGGTAAGGGTGCAGTCAGGGTAAATGAATTTGGTGCTATTTTGAAAGCTCTCTTTTCATTGAGGGTTAGGTTAATGTTGTGGAATGATTTTTCCTTAGGAGGAGCTCTTTTCCACAATATCACGTAACACTCAATGATAGAGTCTGGCTATCAAACTAGAAGGATTAGGTTATTGAAATTGTTGGTGGCTCAATTTGTTTTGGGGATGGTTAGCTAGATTTGCCGGAATGATTTTTCCATGAGAGAGCAGCTCTTTTCCGCAAAATCACGTAATCCTCAATAATAGAGTATGGCCACCGATGAAGGAAATAAAGATAGGAGTTCTTACGGTTACAGCTCTCTTTTCGTTGAAGGTTAAATTGATTTAGCGGAATGATTTTTCTCTGCGAGATCTGTTCCGCTAAATCATGTCACTTTCAACCATAGAGTCTGGCTGTCGACCTGTGAATTTTACCTCATCCTAAGGATTCCCAACAAACATAGGTGTTGAATTAGAGCTTGTTCAAACAAATTTGGAGAAGCTGTTCAGCTATACTAGAAGAAACAGCTGAATAGCTTCTCCAAATTTGCTTGAACAAGCTCTTATTCAACACCGATGTTTATTGAGTTATAAGGTTGCAGTAAACATATATCATATACATTGGCGTAACTACTGGGGGTGCCTAGGGTGCCAGGCTCCCTCCAGAATTCTGATTAAAAGTTTCGAAGCTAAGGAATGTCCAGAAGCAAAATATGGAGATAGATGTTTATTCATTAACGATAATATTTTCGAAAATGTAGTTTTAGAAGTTAGGTTAACATATAATCAGGTTAATTCTTGAAATCAAAACATTTGTGGGGGTTGACTTCAGTACCACTAGTTGTTGCTATAGACTACATAATGGGCCTGTATGTCAAATTTTATTAAAATTTGCTTCGCTTTTATTACAAAAGTTGTATCACATTTATTCTTAAGATTTCTTTAAAGGATTTGATTTTCAATCAAAAGGTTCTACTTTTGGTTGGAATAGTTCCTAGTACACGGTGTTCAATAAGTTCGAATACAAGTTTTCATCATTGCGTAGGTATGCGCCATGTACATATTCTGCATTGGTATTGGTGTCAGCTTTAGCTTCATTCATACGCTACCGAATGTGCGCGGTGTTGACATTCTGTTAGTTGTTGTTCGTTTGTTACGCGCGATGAAAGAGTATCGGGACTTCGTAATTAAGCGTTTTTTGAACGGTGAGCGACCCGGCGATATATTCCGGCTGCTGAAATCGCATGGGGTCAAGCGGAACTTTGTCTACACGACCATCAGGCGATACCGGGAGACGTCCTCGACCAATGACCGTGCGAGATCCGGTCGGCCGCGTTCAGCGAGGACGCCACGGGTCATCAAGATCGTGAGGGAGCGAATTCGGCGCAAAAAGAACCGCTCAATCCGGAAAACGGCTGCAGATCTCAACGTTTCCATTGGAACCGCTCACACCATACTCACCAAGGACCTTGGTTTCAGGCCTTACAAAAAACGTAAGGTCCATGGCGTTTCGGAGGCTACCAGCAAAAAGCGGTTGGATCGAGCTAAGAGGATCCTCTCTCGGCACGCTGGTCAGGAGTTTGTTTTTTCGGACGAGAAACTGTTCGTGCTGCAGCAGCCGCACAATGTGCAAAATGACCGGGTGTGGGCGCCATCGAGGGACAGCATTCCTGAATCCAATATAAACATCCCTCGGTTCCAAAGTGCCGCGTCGGTGATGGTTTGGGGGGCAGTATGCAAACGTGGTAAGCTACCCTTGGTGTTTATTGAAAAAAACGTCAAAATCAACGCGGCGTACTACAAAACTGAGGTTTTGGAAAAGGTTGTTGCCCCCAGTCTCCGAAGCCTCTACGGCGATGAGCACTACGTGTTCCAGCAGGACGGTGCACCAGCCCATACGGCAAATGTGGTTCAAGCCTGGTGTCGGGACAATTTAACCGACTTTCTGGACAAAACTTTGTGGCATCCCAGCTCCCCGGACTTGAATCCTCTCGACTTTTTTGTTTGGTCCTATATGATGGCGAAGCTGAACGAATACAAGGTCAGCACTTTGGATCATTTCAAGACGGTAATTCTCAAAATCTGGGACGAAATGCCCATGCAGTCCGTGCGTGCCGCCTGCGACGCGTTCGATAAACGTTTGAAGCTCGTTAAGGAGTACAAAGGGGGGGTCATTCCAAGAGAAATGTTGTAAACGTTAGCTTTCAATAAAATAAATCCAAAAAATAAAAAAACATGTTTTCATTTTTTTAACAAATTTTGAAAGTGTATCCGAACTTATTGAACACCGTGTATACAGTGGTCGCGAAAATATTAAAAACATCTACAGTTTTTCATACAAAATGGTCATATTTGACATTCTCTCTGTCAGCACTCAAAAGATAGATTGAGCTGAAATTTTGACTATAGCTATACAATGGAAGTTACCTGAATTTCGAACTGTTTTGAATTCATAAACTGTACTTCAAAGTCTTCAAAATGACATCCGATCAAGGGTGAGTCGCTTAGAACAGTGTGCCAGCAACGATGTTTTACACACTAGACGAATTTGTTACATAACTGCGGAGCTTCGATTTTCAATCCAAAACACACATGTGGCACATTGAGGCACACTTTTGAAAGCTGAGCTTTAAAAATAAGAAACTAGCAACCTTGCTAATATGCGTTATTGGTTGCAAGGTACAGCAACCAAATAAAAATTTAATTTGTCAACACAGCGGCACCTTCGGGACAATACGGGAACACCCATGCAACATTGCAACGCTTGTGGACACAGTAAAATAAAATAGCACAGCAGAAGCGTGTGCTGAGCGATCCACCCCTTGAATCCGATCCACCATCTCAGAAAATTTAAAAATAAATTATTTTCTTTTGCAAAATAGTTTATTTTATAAGAATGAACTATTTTGCCGAAGAATTTATTCTTGTAGAACTTTTCAATTTTAAATAATTTTAAAACTTAATTGTTGCCAAACCTTCTAACAAGGCAAATCTGATACCATTTTGAAGACTGTACTTGAAAATTTAAAAATTAATAACGGTACATTTCTTATTTTCGTATACACTGTAGTTGTTCGCATTCTTTTGCCATATCTTCAAAAACGTTCGAAAAAAAAATCGAATGGAATTTCGATACCCTGGAAATCTTAAACCTCAAACTACCTGTTGGAGATGATACGTTGCACCCTGAAACAACATAAATATGATGATGTAAATTCAGAACAAAACTTGCTAAGCCATACACATAACTTTTAAATTCTACTCACCTAAAACACAGTTCCTAGATTGAGGACACAACACATTGTACCACAAACACAAAAATCTCTACGTTACGATTACCCCACAATTGAATATCATCCGACACAATATAAAGCAGAAACAATAAATCAGTTTGAATTCGACTATCGTACAGAGTACACGCTGTTGTCGCATATCACGATCAAACGATATACCCGTCTTCCGTCGTCTCGGTAATCAGTGGCAAAATAGTCCCACCCACCTGTGAAATACGTTTTTGAAAGCTGCCAGGCATTGCAGATCGCCAATCCGTCGAAACTTAGTGCGCGGTGAGAAGTCACGCCAACACTACCCATGGATGTTTCTTTCGAAGTGCCGTGAAGTTCTCAGTAGGTTTTTGATGCAATAATCATCGGAGTTCTCCTGCAAATTTGATTGAACTCTCTTTAGAAATTTTGCTCCAAATAACTTATAATTTTTTTATTGTGTTTTTCAAAGAATTCCACTTTAAAACAACCTTGGTTGATGAGTTGCGCACAGAACATTCAAAAAATTATTTAATAAGAAACTTAAATTGAATTCCACTGAATGGTTGAAAAATATCCACATTGTGCCAACTGACAAAAATCTCTGAATTTTTAAATTACTGTTTTTTTATTCAGTAATAGAGTCAGTTTAATTGGAGAAATAAAAAAGCTAAGTTAAAACGTGATTGCATTTTAACTTTATGTAACAATTGATTTACAGAATTCCGTTAAAATACGGTAAGCGGCTAAATAGCTAGTTAAAACTTATTGAATCTGTTTAATTCATTAAATTTGATATACTGCAAGTAAATCGTTATATCATCTAATTAATTAAAGCTTGAAACTATTCTTGAATTTGTTACTGGATATAGTTACTGAAATTACAATTTGAAATAAACATCTAAAGGATTTGTGCGAAGAAAACAGAAAAATTGAGAGCCAAAATTTATAAATATTATTGATAATATTCACAGATAAAAAGAAACATTGAATTTTCTGCGTTTCTAATGCACATAAAGGGAATGCAAGATTTGGCAGAAAATAATGGGATATTTTATGTAAATTTAAGCCAAATAACGCCTGAATCTAGCCTGTTGTATGAAAGATTGCAAACATTGTTGTATGGCGCATCAAGGACTACAACAAATTGCGTTGTTTACGCCTCCTTTGGCTTGGAAATAAAAATTAAATTAAAATTAAAATTTGGCTTGGAATTAAAATTAATAATAAAACAAAAAATCATTAATAACAATAGGTATTTAAAAATATATTATAAATTATATTGAAACCCCTGACCACGGTTTATAAAGGACACCATGACCCAGGTCATTACCCCCTCGTGTAATTCCAAGCCAAAGGAGCGTAAACAACGATATTGTTTGCAATCTTTCATACAACAGGCTCGATTCAGGCGTTATCTGGCTTGAATCAAAGAAGAATGCTAAGATGGAACAGTTGGTACAAATATTTTTTCATTTCAGTGTCTTTTTCAAAAATTTAAAACGGTCCCTTTCGAATGAGCACTCCCCAGAAAATTGGCTGACAGTTATGCCCATGCCGCTCCCTCGTTGTACAAACAAAGACCAAAGTACATTAAAAACAAGGTAAAGTATATTGCCAGATGTCATGGTATTCTCACATACACGCTCATTCGAGCTTACTCAATGTTGAGTAAATTTTACTAAATTTTATAAATATATCTAAAGGGTGATACGGTCAAAATTTGGTCAAGGGAAAACGGGTGTAAATCGGTGAAATCGTTTATTTAAAAAATCAAATTAAATTTCTTTTTCAAGTTCAATTAGTATAAAATGCAGGAAAAATATTCAGTTAGGCTTCCGTTTTTCCAAATCCGAATTGCCGGGCCTTACGCTTGACCCCTGCCATCAGATTTTGTACAGCCACCTTGTCCACCTTCTTCGCCGCAGAAAGCCAGTTTGCCTTGAACTGCTGCTCGTCCTTAGCAGTTTTTTTGGTCTTCTTTAGGTTCCGCTTGACAATAGCCCAGTATTTCGCAATTGGGCGGAGCTCTGGCGTGTTGGGAGGGTTCTTGTCCTTGGGAACCACCTGCACGTTGTTGGCGGCGTACCACTCCATGGCCTTTTTACCGTAATGGCAAGATGCCAAATCCGGCCAAAACAGTACGGAACAACCGTGTTTCTTCAGGAAAGGCAGCAGACGTTTATTCAAACACTCTTTCACGTAAATTTCTTGGTTGACAGTCCCGGAAGCTATGAAAATACTGCTTTTCAAGCCACAGGTACAGATGGCTTGCCAAACCAGATATTTCTTTGCGAACTTTGACAGTTTCGTGTGCTTGAAAATATCTGCTATCTTTCCCCTTCCTTTTGCCGTATAAAACTCCTGTCCCGGAAGCTGCTTGTAGTCGGCTTTGACGTAGGTTTCGTCGTCCATTACCACGCAGTCAAACTTCGTCAGCATCGTCGTGTACAGCCTCCGGGATCGCGCTTTGGCCGTCGTATTTTGTTTATCATCGCGATTTGGAGTCACTACCTTCTTGTAAGTCGATAGTCCGGCTCGTTTTTTGGCTCGATGCACGGTTGTAAACGATACACCCAGCTTATTTGCGGCATCTCGGAGAGATAGGTTAGGGTTTCGCTTGAAACTACCGGCAACTCTCTTTGTCGTATCAGCGGCTTCCGGTTTTCGATATTCCCCCGATCCAGACTTCCTGGCTGTCGACAAACGTTCTCCAAACACTTTAATTACATTTGTAACGGTTGATTTGGCAACTTTTAGCGATTTTGCCAACTTTGCGTGCGAGTAGCTCGGATTTTCGCGATGCGCGAGCAAAATTTTGATACGCTGCTCTTCTTGCTTGGACGGCATTTTGACAACTGAAGAGTGAATTCCAAAATAAAAATAGGAGCTACATTCTACACACACACACCTTCAAAATGAGGGGTGTTCAGGTTTTTTAAATGCAAAATTGAAAGAAATACGTCAAGTTGATATTGACCAAATTTTGACCGTATCGCCCTTTAAAGCGTCAAATGCTTAGTAATCACGCTCTATGAATTTGATTTATTATTTTACATTTTTATTGCAAACGCAAGAAATCTGCGCCAAACTCAATTTCGAGATCGTTACATGTTATTTTTTTTATAATTTGAAATGGGTCGGATAACGTTGTTCTCAATTTGCGCATCGGAAGTTAATTTAAAATCTAAATCGTATTCGAAAATTAATAACCAGTGGCGACCTGGAGCAGATAGCAGCCACTGTAGATGCGGGAACGTATCTAAAACAAACTAAGCAGTTTTATCTTGACAGGGATTTGTTGATTTTTAATAGTATATTACATTACAAATAAACCAAAAAAAAACGATACTCTTTTTGGCGTATGAATTGAGACAGACTATAAAAGGTTCCTTGGCAAAATGCCTTATATACAATGCGGATGAATTTATTGGTGTTAAAAGCGTACGTGGTGGTAAGCGTGCATTTCATCACCCTTGACTTCCCAAGTAACCACAAGCATTATGTTATTGCGCTTGTTCAACCCAAAATCAATCAACATCATACATGCGGAATTTCATTAATTCAACAGTTGTCAAGTAATGAAGCGTTAGATTAGAATATAGTGATGCATTACCAATGCAATAATGCTAGTAATGCATAAGACATTATAAAGGATATAGCATAATAAAATATATAGCATTAGTTCGATCTAAGTGGGGCTCTTTTCAGCTTTGACCCAACTTCAATGAGGCACTAGATGTAATGCATATGCCCTATGTACTGCTATCATAGCTTCATGATAACTTGGGTTGCCACTTGATTTTACAAATGTAATAATCGAGCCACGAGTTCTTTACTATTAAAACATAATATAAATAATATACTAACATATTACAGAGCATACTCCGGCATTACTGAGGATCAACGAGCAAAAGCCAGTTTGTTGACATCAACGCATCATCAGCGGAACTACATTTATGGATGGTATTGCTATTGATCATTTTATCCGATGAACAAAAGTTATTTCTGCATTCAAATAGTTGCCAAATAGAGTAATTATATTCTTTTCACCCACACATTATTTTTATCACGGAACCGATGAAGGCCGGTCCATTGACTGCTAATATCGGTTTCGATTT
Source organism: Aedes japonicus (assembly GCA_034211315.2). Lineage (NCBI taxonomy): Eukaryota > Metazoa > Arthropoda > Insecta > Diptera > Culicidae > Aedes > Aedes japonicus. The sequence continues at coordinate 170,736 of JASCZW010000421.1, read as the reverse complement.
TTGTTGTTAAATAAAATTCAACGGTATTTTATCAAAAGGACTTCAATAATTTTTAAAGCATCTTTTGCGGAACCGAAATAAAAAAAATTATAATAAATAAATATTTGTTTCAATATATATGAGTAAGTTCAACTCAAAACAAAATAAATTTAAGGATGATGGGATTTTTTTACTATCGTACAGGTTTGGTCCAAAGGGTCTCAGATTAATACGAAGCTTTGTCCACTCGTAGAGTTCGTGGAAGAATGAACAAAAAAAATCAGGGTTGACAGTTTTTTCTGGAAAACGTCAATTGAAGTTTTCCGATTTCCACGACCCAAGTAACCACGAGGCTGTAATAGCATGCATATATAGGGTATGTGTATTACGTTTAGTGCATCATTGAAGTTGGTTTAAAGCTGAAAAGGGCCCCACTAAGATCAAACTAATGCTATATCTTTTGTAATGCCATAAGACTTCGCTAAAGTAGCATTATTGCATTGGTAATGCATCACTACTTTTCCAAGCTTATATAACGCTTCATTACTTGACAACTGTTGAATTGATGCGATCCAGCATTACCGATGTTGATTTTGGGTTGAATAAGTGCAATATTATAATGCTTGTGGTTACTTGGGGAACCTCACTAAATAATATTCCGTTCGATTATTTCACAAGGAAGTTTAACATTTCACCCAAACTGGATAGATAGATGTCAAAACTACTTGCGGTCAAAAATTAGTTGTGGGTTTTACTTGCCAGCTATGAGCCTATAAGCTGGGGCTAGCCTATGGGCTACAAGCCGAAAAAAAACATTTTGAGAATTATGGAAATTTATAAGCTTTTTTTCGAACTGTGCTCGATCCATGTTTGTTATGAGGAATCGCAAAGCTTCTTCTAGTTGTATACATTTTATTTAACTTGCCAGGCTTAGAGTAAAATTATTGGAAAAATTAAGGTTTTTCGTAATATCAATCAGAAAAAATACCTGAATAAGTGTGATACTCGAAATTGGGAAATCAATCGTTCATCGTCGCGTTTTCGAACACCTAAAATATCAGCGCTAATGTATGTATGTATGTAAGGTAGCCACCATCCCTTCTACGACCTTGTCATGTATGCAGCTCCACTTAATAGCAAGATCAAATTGAGTTACCGGGTTGCATTCACAGTAACGCTGTATGAAGGGCCAAAAACGGTGGGGCGGACCCGTAAGCAGAGACACTTACGCGAAACCCGCGGGAACATAAGATTCTCCTTCCAACGATACGATCCAACAAATCGTATAACCCAATTCGCAATACTCATTAAGCTTTCTACGGGATGGCTTGTTAAGAAGGGCGCGTCACTCTCACTGAAACTGTTGGAGTAGAATTCACAGCATCACAATCAAATCGGTAGGATCAGAAATGATACTGTTTGTTGGTAGCGCACCGTCGACCAGCGAGCCTAGTTCACCCCTGGCGAATTCGAAAGCGAACGCCAAACCGAATGTCAACCACACCTATTGACTGACGGAAGGATCGGTTGGCAGAGATGATAAAGCAAAGTCAAAATCAATTTCAATAAACGTCAACATTAAGACTTAGTGAGCTAAAGTGATTCTTAATAACTAATCTCCTATTTAAACCTAAAATTACACCTAATCTAGTTACTTGTTCTATTTTTCTTGGTAAGAATAATTGAATTAATGTGCATATAATTGAATTTACCTTAAACTTTCTAAATAAAATAGGACTTACGGCTAAAATTGAAACAATAGAGAACAATTAACTATTGTGTTGATTAAAGCTAACAGGAAAGGAATAACAACAAATCTAATTAGTCTAAACTTAAAACCTAATCCATTTATAAAGTTCCAGTATAATAACTCCTGTTAAAACTCCGCCAGTTGTGATTGTGTTGCGCGATAGCAAGAGCTACTACAGTATGTATTATGTTGTTTACCCAAGCAAACTGTAACCTAAAATTATTTCGATTGTAGGAATTTGTAACCTTTCAAATAAAGTGTTAACAAACTGGGAAGCCTCGTTTATATCGCCAACAATTTACAAATTCTGTAATGGTCCGAGATAAAGGCATGGCAAGCCGAAAGTCGAAACAGTCGGGTATTTCAACCGATGTTGGTGCAGGAGCTTCGGACAACAACCAGTGCAACCAGTGCAGCCGGAGACGACCGGACAGCCGGACAATGTCATCCAGCCTGATACGCTTAGTCAACTGGGGTTGACAGTACCAAAAAATCAGGTAGTCCAAACCCAAGGTAGTTCCCAGTCGGCGGTTGTTCCCATCCAAAACCAACAGGTAAATGCTACCAAAACGGCGAGTTCCGCAAAAGCAACCGCTCCCCAATACTCGAGGGCTCAAGAAAGTGCACCCAGGTATAAAAATAAACTTGTAACGGTCCCAGTCAATCGTTTTGTCAAGCGAAACCCCCCGCGCCGCGTTTGCAAAAAGCGAGTCAGTAGTTGCGGGCTATGTGATGAGCCCGACAATAATGCCATGGTACAGTGTGACGAATGTGATTGGTGGTTCCATTTCTCGTGCGTCGAAGTGAGTCAGTCAGTTGCTAATACAAGTTGGTTGTGCCCCGGATGTACAAGTATGCTGAAAACCCCCAGACAGCCGCAGAGAAACAAATCAGGTACGCAAGGAACCAACAAGGATCAACCACAACAAAATCCACCCCCCAAAGGAACGGTTTCGGCTAAATCAGTAGGGAAATCAAGTAGGCGTAGTCAGGGTTGTGGCTTATCATTTTTGACTCAGGCATATTCATTTGCCAATATCTCCTTTCAGAGGGTCGATTTGATAATATGATGTATGTAGTGCATGAGTAGACCTACAACTTTGTCTAACAGTACATTGCTCTAACTCCTTTATCTTCGACATGAGAGCGTATATTCACAGTGATCTTCACGATGATAATCGCGTGATCTTCACCGCGAATATCATCGCGAAGATCACTGCGAATATACGCTCTTATTCCTCAGATATAAGAGATAGAGCTATGTATTGTTAGACCAAGTTGTAGGTCTACTCACGCACTACAAGTTCATCATACATCATATTATCAAATCGACCCTCTGAAAGGAGATATTGGCACCATAAGTTCATCATACATTATATTTTGAAATTGAGCTTCTGAGAAGAGCTATCGGCAAATGAATATGGATAAGTCAAAAATGATAAGCCGCAACCTTGGGCATAGTGAGAAGAAGAAAATTAAGTTACAGCTGCTGAAACTAGAGGAGGAAAGGAAGTTGCAGTTGCAGTATCTGGAACAGAAGTATAGCCTGCTGGAGGAGCTGGCAAGCGAAACATCATCTCAAATTAGCGTTCCGGATTCAATGTTGGACAATGCATCGAAAATTCAACAGTGGATAGAAGATACCGAAAAATGTGGTGATGATTCTGGCCTCGTGGATGGAGACCCGGACGACAAAGCGGATCACGATTCTATACCGAATAATGAACGTTTACCAACCGACTCCAGAAGGAACATAAGTTCACGTTATGCAACGTGTGGGTCGTCGAGACAATCTGATAGAAAAATAACTCCTGCACCCCCAAATGAAAAGAGGCATTCGGACTTCTTTCCGAAACAACGATCAACTCCACTTCATCCACCACCACCATCAGTGCCTTTATCGACCAGCTTCTCTGCCGCCTCCACCACGAACAGTCCTTCTGCAGCTACCGCCACGGCCAGTATTTCTACCGCTTCCGATAGAGAACGAAAACAACGACAATGCGTTCACACTGAACCGTAGTCAACTGGCCGCTAGACAGGCCGTCTCGAAAAATTTACCGGAGTTTGGTAGAAACCCAGAAGATTGGCCGCTCTTTTACTCGATCTTCAATTCGTCCACCCAACTTTGCGGATTCTCTAACGAAGAGAATATGCTGAGGCTGCGGAAGTGCCTTAAAGGCAAGGCGCTGGAGGCAGTCAAGTGTCGATTACTTCACCCATCGAGCGTGAACGGAGTAATGGCTACTCTCAAGATGCTGTATGGAAGGCCTGAAGTGATCATACGTTCATTGCCGTCTCCTAGTATCGAAAGGCTGGATACTGTGATCCATTTTGCACTCAGCGTAGAAAATCTTGTCGCAACGGTTGAAGCATGTGAGATCGGGGATTTTATGTACAATACCTCGCTGAGATATGAGTTGGTGGAGAGATTACCGCCAACGCTGAAGTTGGACTGGGCGAGAAACACTCGGGACAATCCTGCTCCAAACCTATCGGATTTTAGTTCGTGGTTACGCTTCATCGCTGAGGATGCTAGCGCGGTTTCGATATCTATAAGCAGTGATCATCGTTCTAAATCCAGCAAAAAAGATGGAGTTTTGAATTTTCACTCCGAAGAGGACCATCCGTCATCAAAGAACCCATCGACAGTGCCGGTGAGTAATCCGTCTTTTCCGAAGGGGCTCGACAGAGAATGTGTTGGTTGTAAAGGAAGCTGTTCGACTTTGGTCCAGTGTAAGCGTTTTAAGGAGCTTGGTTACGACTCAAGATGGGCAGTTGTGCGGGAGTTTAAAGTTTGTCGGAGATGCCTGCGCAAGCATAATGGTCCATGCAAGCAGAAAAAGGTATGCGGTACCGACGGCTGTCCCTACCTGCACCGTCCTCTTCTACACGATAGGACCAAGCAAGCTTCGACATCGTCTACTTCGCTGACAAAAGTGTCTCCGCAGGCCCAAGGGCATCAAGCTACCACCAACAGCTGCAACGTGCATCAAGGGCAGTCTGAGATCCTGTTCAGAATCGTACCAGTCCTTCTTCACGGTCCATCGAAGATTGTGCGAACCTACGCCTTCATAGATGACGGTTCGGAACTTACACTGATGGAGCAGAGCTTGGCCGACGAATTGGAAGTACAAGGACCGACCAAGTCGTTATGCCTACGATGGACGGGAGGCACTAACAGAACGGAAAATTTATCCCAAAAAGTAAACCTCCAGATTTCAAGCGTTTCCAATCCCTCAAAGAAGTACACGCTCAGCGAAGTGCATACCGTCGGCAGTCTACAGCTCAGAGCTCAGACACTGATAATACCTGAAATACAGAAAAAATATCGTCACCTCAAAAGTTTGCCGGTAGAATCGTACCAAGAAGTCAGCCCACGCCTTCTCATCGGACTGGACCATGCAAGCCTGGGGAATGTGACGAAATGCCGCGAAGGAAATCCAAACGAGCCAATAGGAGTCAAGACGCCCCGATGGCAAATGGTGGCAGTCACATAAATCATCACAGCGTCCAGCTCTGCCAATGCGAATCCAAATCGAACGAGCAGCTGCACGAAGCCATGAAACAATTCTTCTCGCTGGAAAATATTGGAATCAGTAAGCCGGACAAATTGTTGCTTTCCAATGACGAACAAAGGGCAATAGAGCTGTTGCAGGCCTTGACCAAGCACATGGACGGGCGATACAAATACGATACGATAACGTCAGGCTTCCGGATAGCAGGCCGATGGCGCTACGGCGATGGGAATGTCTCCACCGTCGAATGCAAAAGGATGAGAACCTAGCCAAGGCGCTCAACGTGAAGATACGCGACTGCTTGACCAAAGGATACATCAGGGAGCTTATTCCGGAGGAAATCGAGATGTTTAGCAACCAAGTCTGGTATCTTCCAGTGTTTCCGGTCGTGAATCCTAACAAGCCCGATAAGATAAGGCTGGTGTGGGATGCGACAGCAGCTTGCTTTGGAGTGTCTCTGAACTCGATACTGCTCAAAGGACCTGATCAGTTAACCTCTCTTCTTTCGGTTTTTGTACAGTTCCGAGAGTTCCGCGTAGCGGTTTCCAGCGACCTCCGAGAAATGTTTCTACAAGTCTTGATGCGGCAGGAGGATCAGCACTACTTGCGCTTCTTTTGGAAGGCGAATGAAGCAGATGCAGCCCCAAGTACAAACGTCATGCAGGTTTTGCCTTTCGGGACATGCTGCTCTCCAAGCATCGCTCAGTATGTTAAGAATACTCACGCAAAGCAGTTCGAACAGGAATTCCCAAAAGCAGTGCACGCTATCATCCGGCAGCACTACGTGGACGATATGCTGGTCAGTGCTGAGACGGAGGAGGAAGCAATCCAGCTCGCAAAGGACGTAAAGAAGATTCACAAATCCGGAGGTTTTGAAATGCGAAACTGGGTGTCAAACTCACCGGCTGTAGTTGCTGCGCTAAACGGGGAAGAAACCAAGGAGATGAGCTTAAGCATCGGCGAAGCAGATACCATCACCTCCACTGAAAAGGTTCTCGGAATGTGGTGGGACTCAACAGCGGACTGTTTCACATACAAACTATCTTCCCGCCATGACGTTGACCTGTTGTCCGGCCAGAAGCGCCCAACAAAGCGGGAAGTATTACGAACCTTGATGATGGTTTTCGACCCATTGGGATTGGTCAGCCATTTCTTGATGTTCCTGCGAAGCCTGTTGCAGGAAATCTGGAGAGCGTCTATCGGATGGGATGAGCAAATCCACGACTGCCATTTCGAAAAGTGGCTTACTTGGCTTACAGTTCTTCCTCATGTAGCAGACATCAAGATTCCTCGCTGCTACCGGACACTTACATCTCCCAAAGGCATCGTGCAAATGCACACCTTTGTGGACGCAAGTGAGAAGGGATTCACAGCTGTCGTCTACTTACATTTCCAGGAAGAAAACACGGTGGAAACTGCATTAGCTGGAGCAAAAACCAGGGTTGCTCCGCTCAAATTCCTCTCAATACCGCGTTCCGAACTACAAGCTGCTGTTATCGGAGTTAGACTTGCAGATTCTATTATGGGTTCCCTCTCAATTACGGTTCAGAAGCAGTACTTTTGGACAGATTCCAGGGACGTCATGTGCTGGTTACATTCCGACCACCACCGCTACAGCCAATATGTGGGCGTACGAATCAGCGAGATCTTAGAAACGACAGAACTACAAGATTGGCGATGGGTTCCTACAAAACTCAACGTAGCCGACGACGGGATCAAATGGAAGGGAACGCCGGGCCTTAGCAGTTCCAGTCGGTGGTTTCTAGGACCTGTTTTTCTCCGCAGAGCTGAAAAAGAATGGCCGGCAGAGTCACATTCCGTTAAAGTCACAGATACAGAGCTTTGTCAGAACCTTCATCTCCATTTTAAGGCCTATGAACCTATAATCGAGGTAGGCCGCTACAGCCAATGGTCAGTTCTACTGAAAACTACAGCTTATGTGTTCAGAGCCATCAATAACATGCAGCGGACCAGCAGGAAGAGGTCTAAGGCGAACGGACCTCTTTCCAGCGATGAGCTTACCAGAGCAGAATGCTACCTGTTCCAGATAGCCCAACGAAGCGTCTATGGAGAGGAAATTGCAATCCTGGCTACCAAAAATCGAGGATCGACAGAAAAAAATGTTCCCAAAACCAGCGCCTTGTTTCGTCTTTGCCCGTTTATGGATGAGAAGGGAGTCCTGAGAATCCGTGGACGAACCAACGCTTGCCAGTTTATCGATAGCAGCATCGCTAATCCAGTTATTCTCCCTAAGCAGCACAGCATCACCAAGCTAATCGTGTTGGACGTCCACGAAAAGTTTCTGCATCAGAACCACGAAACCATCATCAATGAGCTGAAACAGCGGTACCATATTCCCCGAATCAAAGCTGTTTACAAATCGATCCGGAATAGCTGCCAGACCTGCAGGAACGAACGAGCTCCCCCGCAACCGCCACTGATGAGCGACCTGCTGCCGGCACGCCTCGCAGCCTACAGCCGACCTTTTAGCCACATGGGGGTGGATTACTTCGGCCCAATGGTAGTATCTATTGGGCGCCGAGTCTGACTGTACGTGCCATACATTTGGAAGTTGCACACTCACTCACTGCTGACTCGTGAATCATGGCTCTTCGTAACGTAATGGGCAGGCGGGGGGTGCCTGTAGCCACATACAGCGACCGTGGAACCAACTTTTTTGGAGCCAACAAAGAACTGCAGACCACACTGGAAGATTTGGACCACGATAAAATCGTTGCACAATTCACCTATACGAACACGACGTGGAAGTTCATCCCACCCATGTCTCCTCATATGGGTGGAGCTTGGGAGAGGATGGTTCGTACGGTCAAGCTAAATCTGCAAAAACTATTGCCAAGACGTAGGCCGTCGGTCGAAACCCTACGGAGCATTCTGATAGAAGTGGAATTCATCGTAAACTCAAGACCGTTAACCGAAATCCCTCTAGACGATGATCAGTCCCCCGTATTGACCCCGAACCACTTCCTCATCGGGTCTTCGAGTGGAATGCTTCCGTGGACCTGCTTCGACGACAAACCAGCTCGGCTGAAGGAGAACTGTAGACTATCGCAGAGCGTAGCGAACCAGTTCTGGATACGGTGGCTGCGCGACTACCTTCCGTCCTTGACTCGCCGAGCGAAATGGTTCACCGGAGTGAAGCCGATTGAAGTAAACGACATCGTAGTGGTCATCGATACCAGGTTCCCGCGCAACAGCTGGCCCAAGGGCCGAGTGATTGCTACCAAGGTAGCACCAGATGGTCAAGTCAGGTGGGTTACTGTGCAAACCGCCAGTGGTATATACGAGCGACCGGCCGTCAAGCTGCTCCTGAGTTGCATTCGTACCTACGCCAACGTCGAGCACCGTGACGGTGCTCGACGTTGGCGTAGGTACGAATGCATCTCAGGAGCAGCTTCGATGCATTGAAGGGGGGATTGTTGGTAGCGCATCGTCGACCAGCGAGCCTAGTTCACCCCTGGCGAATTCGAAAGCGAACGCCAAACCGAATGTCAACCACACCTATTGACTGACGGAAGGATCGGTTGGCAGAGATGATAAAGCAAATTCAAAATCAATTTCAATAAACGTCAACATTAAGACTTAGTGAGCTAAAGTGATTCTTAATAACTAATCTCCTATTTAAACCTAAAATTACACCTAATCTAGTTACTTGTTCTATTTTTCTTGGTAAGAATAATTGAATTAATGTGCATATAATTGAATTAACCTTAAACTTTCTAAATAAAATAGGACTTACGGCTAAAATTGAAACAATAGAGAACAATTAACTATTGTGTTGATTAAAGCTAACAGGAAAGGTATAACAACAAATCTAACTAGTCTAAACTTAAAACCTAATCCATTTATAAAGTTCCAGTATAATAACTCCTGTTAAAACTCCGCCAGTTGTGATTGTGTTGCGCGATAGCAAGAGCTACTACAGTATGTATTATGTTGTTTACCTTAGCAAACTGTAACCTAAAATTATTTCGATTCTAGGAATTTGTAACCTTTCAAATAAAGTGTTAACAAACTGGGAAGCCTCGTTTATATCGCCAACACTGTTTATTCCCTCTTAGACGCCGGTTGTCATACCACTCCATTGTCCAATTCCAGCTTGAATGATACCCTGATGCTCCCTCCTCTCCCAATATATATTAAATGTCATGTAGTAATATATAATATATAGTGAATAAAGATTACAATGATAAAGAATATAGTGAATGAATATTATAATGATACATAACATAGTAAGTGAATGTAAGAATGATAGTAACAATTCCATCTGTAAACCTGTAAGTTAAGACAATATAGTAGTTATGAAAAAACGAATTGATTCAAACATATATTACAATACCTGGAATATCCATGGACGATCTGAAATTATATAGCATATGAAGAATAGTAAACCAAAAATTTCGAAGTGCTGTTCCGTTTCCTTGAATCACAAAAACTTTTTGTAGTGAGTCTCACAGGGACTATAGCAATTTGTATCAAATGAATTTAAATGCAATACTTTCATAGCATTTAATATCATAACAAAAAATAAAAAATTGACGTTATAATTTAAAATAAAAATACGAGCAAGCTAGTAAACTATAGTAGAATATATATCCGTAACTTAGCTGGTCATCGAAAGATTTCCGCTGTTGCAGCTTCGATAAAATTAATATCTATTAAGAATTTGTTTTCACAGTTATAGTCAAATAACATAATAAGCGTAAGTATAAAATATATCTGTTATCCACTGGTTTGCAACTGAGAAAAAAAGATTAGATATGTTTTATTATCCTAATAGTCTTGGAAAAGCTGAAAACAGCAAATAATTAGGAGAAATAAATTTTATATTTGCATGAGTAATGCCAATAACGTAGATTTAGTAAAACCAGACAAAAAAAAATCCGATGATGGTCTGGATCTATAAATGATAATGGGAAACAGGAAAGCAATGATTATAAATTATATAGTTTTGGTGAATAAGGGAAATGCTATTTTGAGTAGAATTTGTCGTACATAATGTTTCCCACATTTTTTTTTCAGTGAAAATGGCATAGAATATATATAATATAGCGAAGGGATGTTATAGTATAACATGGTAATACCAATTTTAATTGAATTCACATATCTACAGATTGTGATCCTGCTGCAATTGTGGACTGGCTTGCTCATGCACTGCTAACCTTAGATAAATTATCATAGCCACCAAAATAACAAAATATATTTGAAATTATTTTGAAATACTAAGGAGTTCCTTGGATGACCTGAAATTAAAAAGAATAATATATCTTCAATATCGATGTGCTGCTGCTATAGTGGAAAAAATAATTGATGTGATATAACCATAATGGAACTGACTCTTAGCTTCGGTTCCTGGAATCCCTACTGAGCCCTTGCGGCACGTCAAGCCGGCCAGTTCAGTGAAGGGACCTAAAATATCAGCGCTAATTGACTCAAAAGTATTCAGTAAAATAACATATTCCTTCAATCAATTTGTATACTTATGTAACGTACAAGAGTTACTCAATACATAAATTCAAGCAAAAAACTTGTGTTTGGCTGACTTTAGAATCAAAACTGCTTAAATTTCATGCATTTCTGAAGACATTTCATAATTATTTTTTGCTTTTGCTTTTTCGTACCACTCAGTGTTGGTGACTGCTGAAAAAATCAGCGAAAATTATTTATTGTTATCCGTGTTTGAAACAACCACATCGATAAATGTATTGGTAAAGGCATCGTACGCAAGAACTCAGTGAGTGAACAAGATTAGACGTTTTGTAGATTACTCCATTCCACCACGCACGTCGAATGGACAACAGCTCTGCCTACTTGTGATTCACTCTTCGTTGATTGAGTGGCTATGGAAATACGACCCAGTTGGATCGCCAGATGATAATGTTCGGAGACGAGAAATGATAACATTTAACAGAACAGAACAGAATGTTTCATTGTCCATTAGTTCGAATGACAGTGTTGGAAGTTTTGTTAAGGCTGGGAAAAATCAGGATGACTCAATTAGATTTTTTTTTTAATTTTTCCTGCCACACGTATCCGATAAGTCGTTACAATTTTGTTCAGGAATATTGACACAATGTGTTATGAACACCTTATGAATTTTATATCACATAACATGCAACAAAAATCGTTAACGAGATTGTTGGGGGTTTAATATCCACATCGTCGATTATCATTCGGTGAATAAACATTAGCTTACTTTCTATTTCAACAAGAATTTGCTATTTCAACAAGAATGCATTTTTGTTTTGTGACGCCTGAAAAATCTTCTGTACTGGACTGGGAATCCACTGCATCCGTAACATTACTTACTAAGTAACCTGTGCCATCATCAGTATCTACCAAAAACAGAAAATACTGGCCTAAAGGAACACATTATATCAACATTTGGCGTTAAGTTGCTACATATTATCTGTTTTTCCCGCTGTATTTACTGGCTACACTGTGCACTTCGGCTTCCGATTATTTTTTGGTTTGAACTCGGTACCACACAATCACCGACAAACCGACATGAAACTAAATCCCTAACGACGGCCTAACGACCGACTCAAATGTGCAGCGATACCATATGTCAAAACCTATAGAATCATGTTATCTAGATAAAATAAACGTGTCCAGAATTTCTCAGACATGAACCTTCTTATCAATTTCCCAAGCGTGTTCGTGGCTTCAATAAACTTTTTCAACGAACACGAAGATAGATGTCAGCAATGTGATTTGAACAGAAATATAAGGACATTTGCTATTGTCATTCATGTCGGTTTGTCGGTGACACAATCACCAAGTGATTCGATAGGATGCTACGAGCACTAGCGCACAATCGAATCAGGAAACGAAAATGAATCACCAATAGAAGCCAACAAACGACTCCATAAATTGTACAAGCAAGCAGTGATGAATACGCATACAATTTACAGGCGACGAAATTCATGCTATGTTCATTCAATGTTCCCTTTGGCACATCAGTTTTCAGTTTGAGAGGTGAAGCAGAACCTCTCATTGTGTTTGTCTATTGAATTAAAGAAGAGCGTGCAACGAATGAAAATTTCATACGATTGGAACCATCCTTGGTACCACTACATAAATATTGCAGCAAATATAATACCTTATACTTTATATACGTTGGAAACTGACATCAGCTTGACGTTTCTCTTTGTCAATCTTGACAATTCAAGATCTGTTCAAAAATTACGATACATGAAATGAAAGGGACCGAGGGTTAATCACAGATTACGTTTGCGATTTCTGAAAAACACACGAGTATGTAATCGTTATCGTTGCTTAAATTTACATGAAATATCCCATTATGTTCTGCCAAATCTAGCATTCCCTTTATGTGCATTAAATAACGCAAAAAATTCAGTGTTTCTTTTTATCTGTGTAACCTCGTGTGAGTCCATTCTCCATTTTATCTAGACGGAATAATATGAGGTATATATTCACCCCACTTGATTCTCTTAAGGCATCTCCACTCACCGAGACGCAGAATAGACCTAATTATTCTATAAAACCTGTCTTGATTTATCAATTAAAATAACCTGTCCTCAACAATTGCGCTGCTTTTGTCGCTCTTTTCAATATTCGTATAAACAAAAAAAAATCCTTCGCGCAGGCCCCCTCAGGACTAATTGCAAATATACTATATTAACAATATCAGTCACTTCCCTCTTTTTTCAGGCGCCCCTATTTTTGCGCTTGTGGCGCCATAAATGAGAAGCGTGGCAACTACTAAATGCCCACGCTCAAACTAAGCTATTCAGTTTTCGTTTTACCTAGCGTAATATTCCAAAAGCACTCAGTAGACAAATTGAAACGAATCACAAATTGTTAAACTAAGGTCCTAACTAAGGAAATGATTTCCGAACAACTCACCGCAACTTCGACTTGTTGCCAGCTGAGAATATCATGACAAAAGCAACTTTGGTTTGCTGAGCAGGATAGGAAAAAGATCGTCTGTTGAAAAGAAAGCGAGATTTACGGCTTGCAATTATTATTTTTATTTACCATAGAGTGATTTTCAAATATAATGAAGAAGAGATGCATTGATCCAATTAGATTAAATTTTTGAAAATGATCCTCTATTCACGTACTGAAAAAAAGAACACTTTTTTATCTTAGTTTGCAACAAATACCGCAACTTTTTATTGTTGGAAAATGGTTGGGACAAACGCATATCGACCTGGCCTTTGGTTGCAAGTTTTTCACGGTTTTTGAAGAAAAATTGATTCCTTGGCCCTAACACAACAACATCGGAAAAGGAACCGAATTTAATAGTACGTTCACACTACAATCTATATTTCGTGATATAGAGTATCTTGATATCAAATGGCATGAACATTATTAGTGAATACATGATGTATAGTTGTTAATATCAAGATACCCTATGTCACGTAATATAAGCAGTAGTGTGAACGTACTATAAATCATACTTGTCAACCTGGTGTTGGTCACTTCCATTGGTAAGCAGCTCAGACAAGATGAAGTTTTTGATTTATGTCAACGGAGCTAATTCGGTTGTCACTGTGATTGCGATTTTACATTTACCGTTTCATTCATTTTTTACTGAGATAAGCATTCTAAAATTACGCTGTCGTGCTGTAATGTACATGGTTTTAGAGGGTTTATATTGATCGCCCTTATATTTCAGTCTTCGAACTCGTTAACCATACTTGACTGTCATATGGTGTTTAAATGGAGCAACTGAGTGGAAGCAAGTAAGGAGATTCAACTGGTTCGCCAAAAGTTGCCAAAAGATTCAACTGGCTTATAGATAGTCTTGTATCATGTAACAATTCCGTAATCTAAACAAGGCATAAAAAAGCACATTTTGACGTATCTGCGTTATTCTTAAAAGTGTACTGAGGAAAATTATATGGTTGTACCAACAAATAAATCACATTATTGATCATTGTCATGGTTACAGGAACTTTTCTAACATTATAGTGAATATTGAATTAACTATTTTGAATAGTTATTTTAACCATGATTATAGTTGGTTGAAAATCATTATTTTGCCCTAGTCATCCTAATCTCTAAAGCTTTCAGTACACTGTTTGTACAATAGACAAATATTTGATGATTTGTGTTTGACCAAAGTTTGTTGTTTGTCTAACTATTTGACAAAGCTCAGTACACCTAATCAAATATTTACCAAAACATTATTTGCCAAATATCGCTTTTATTGATGTTGTTGGATTATTTGGCAAACTACCCCCAAGGGTCAGTACATTATTTGTCCCAGTCTCAATTATGTTTAAGTCTGCGGCTTAGTTCCTGAAAGAGACTACAGGGATCGAGTATTTGGTAGATGTCGCAACCAAAAACAGCAAATAATGGCTTAAATAAGTTACCTACCTAGCCCTTTTCCAAACGATTATGTGACCCATTAACCTCAAGCTAGCCACGAGTAATTGGCATCCCTCTTTTACTAATAACAAAAAGTTAAATGTTTTGTACAACAATATTGAATATCGGCTCCGTACACACGCCTGAGCCTAACAAATAAACGAACTGATTAAAAAAAATATGTTTAAGTATAGTTTATTTTAAGTTTAAGTAGCATTTGAATTTCGACTTTACAACAGATAGCATTCAAGATGCTGATATAATGCTAATGTAATGCTTTTAGCCTCTGTAATGCAGATTTAGGATTGATTTACTGCACATGCTGATGCTTATTGGTTACCTGGGTATGCCTGTTAGCCGGTGTGCTGTGCTGCAGGTCGGACTCGATTATCCGGATTCTCGAAAAATATTTCACTCACGGATAATGGAACTATGTTCTTTTTATGTTGAATTCCTTTCAAAATATTGCACAACATGAGGAATTACATGAAAACAAGAATAACATAGCAAGAAGAAGAATATGATTCACAACACAACATGAAAGAGGCACCACGGGGTCATCGAATCAAGTAGTTTGGATTCGCTCCTTTGCCCGCCCATGACTCCCTCCTTAGCCCATGACCTCCCCTGAAGTCTCCTGACTATCTTTGTGTGCCCCTGACCCCCATTATCACCGCCTGACCCATCATGAATCTCCCTGATCCCCCCTTTGGTATAGAGGGTATAAAGGGTACTCCGACCAATCTAGCTATTTTCGCCGGATAATCGTATCTACGGATAGTAGAACCTCTTGATAATCTAGTCAGACCTGTAATTTGAACGATTCTGAGATACTCAAATTCCCGTTTTTATGAGACATCAGATCCGTTATTTTAAAACAATGTCATTTTGATTCCAACGAAAACGTTAGAAAAATATTGTTTTAATTATGTGAATTGTGTATGTGTATTTTTCCTGGCTGAATTTCAAATTTTCGGAATTAATTTCTTTTAATTCGCAAGTCAACGAAAACAAGGCACAAACCTGGGGGTGCGACACATCTAAATCCAGATTCAAGATGATCGAAAAATCCCACGCTAGCGAATCAATCTCTAAAAAATCTTGTTTCAGCTTGTGAATCTTAATCCATAAAGCTGCATCTTTTTGCAGTAAATATTTAAAATCTTCTTTCTATCTACTAAACGTGTGCACATCGCACAAGAGCAAAACAAAAAAATCATGCATCTGAGATAGAGTCGCACCCCCTGGCACAAACCGCACAAACAAAAACAATACACCATCAATAAGAAATACTCAAAATTTTATTATTTGCTTAACTTTGTCACTTTAGCATCAGCGAGAGTTGCAAATAAGCTCAAATATTTGACAAGATGACTGCTTTGCTAAGTACACTATTTGGCGTATGTGCAAATAACTGCTGGTAAATATTTGATCAAAATTGGGCTTGTCAAATTTATTTGTACAGTACACGGCTAGACAAATATATTTGACAAAATGTGGCAAATATTTGTCTATTGTACAAACAGTGTACACAGAGACAAATTTGATAGTCAATTTTACCATTATTGGGGGTTAGGATGACTATTGTAGTATAGTGATTTTGAACCGACTATTATCATGGTCAAAACAACGATTAAAAATAGTTGATTCAATATTTGCCATAATATCCGAATAGTCCTTGATACCATGATCATAGTCAAGAATGCCATGACCGTGGTGAATTCGTCCATTTTCATGGTTATTGTAACAATTATATGCAATAGTCATCTGAACCATGATTTAATTGTCGGTATAATGTGTCGTGATTTTCGGTCGTTTGAACCCTAGGTGCACTTTGTTGATGATCCTCCATGGCGCCTCCTCTAAACGCTCAGCTGGATGCTGTCGGCCGGTTCTCGCCCACTCGGTTGGTTGGTTGGTAGAAAGCACAGATGACCAAACTGAGGGACAACTCAAAAAAACCTCAGCTGGTCGCTGCTGTTGTTGCTGTTGCTGTCGGCTAGTTCTTGCCTTCGGTTGGTTGGTTGGTTGGTAGAAAGCACGGATGACCAAACTGAGGGACAACTCAAAAACCTCAGCTGGTCGCCGCTGCTGTTGTTGCTGTTGTTGTTGCTGTCGGCTGGTTCTCGCCCACTCGGTTGGCTGTCGCCCACTTGGTTGGTAGAAAGCACGGATGACCAAACTGAGGGACAACTCAAAAACCTCAGCTGGTCGCTGCTGCTGTTGTTGCTGTTGTTGTTGCTGTCGACTGGTTCTCGCCCACTCGGTTGGTTGGTTGGAAGAAAGCACGGATGACCAAAATGAGGGACAACTCAAAAACCTCAGCTGGTCACCGCTGCTGTTGTTGCTGTTGTTGTTGCTGTCGGCTGGTTCTCGCCCACTCGGTTGGCTGTCGCCCACTTGGTTGGTAGAAAGCACGGATGATCAAACTGAGGGACAACTCAAAAACCTCAGCTGGTCGCCGCTGCTGTTGTTGTTGCTGTCGGCTGGTTCTCGCCCACTCGGTTGGTTGGTTGGTAGAAAGCACGGATGACCAAACTGAGGGACAACTCAAAAACCTCAGCTGGTTGCCGCTGCTGTTGTTGCTGTTGTTGTTGCTGTCGGCTGGTTCTCGCCCACTCGGTTGGCTGTCGCCCACTTGGTTGGTAGAAAGCACGGATGACCAAACTGAGGGACAACTCAAAACCTCAGCTGGTCGCTGCTGTTGTTGCTGCTGTTCTCGCTGTATTGGCTGCTGGTTAGTTATGACCGTTCGTTATGCCGTTCGTTCGATGAATGACCCACATGAGCCGGTACTGCTCATGTGGGATTTCGTTGTCCGTTTTGCTGTTCGCTGATTGGTTGATACATTCAGCGTATCACGTGCCGTTGAATTTTGGCGCGAATGTGGTACTGTTTATTGGCTACTCATTTCTTTTATTGGTTATGACGCGAGTGTGAGTTCGCCTCGGGAATAATATGCAGATAATTTATATGTATAATCATGTTTATACATTCATTCAATATTATTATTCTTTTTCAATGAAATGTAATTTCATTGAGAGCACATCTTTCAAATATTCAAACGATTAATTAAATTTCTAGGTATATTACTTTATTTCTTCTATTTTCTCGTCATTCTCTACAATACTTCTATCCTCTACTCTCTTTCAATGAATTAAACACTTTTAGAAAAAATCATGTTTGATTTCTTGTGAATGTTACTATATTAATTAGTTATTATTATTATCATTAATTTTATTAATCAAAATCTTGTACAGTAGCCTATCTTTAAACCTGTTTTCTTGTTTCTCTCTTTGGTCGTTGAATTACTTCTGTTTTGTTATTTAATGTGTTCTCTAGTTCGATTCCTGTTTTGTTCCCACGATTTTCGATTTCTGTGTTTGTGATTTCCATTTCGTTATCCTCTCTTATTAAAGTGAATAATTAGAACTATATTTTAACATACACTTCAGTTTTTGATTTATTCTAGAATCATTAAAATTTTATTTGATTATTTCTTCAGTATGTAGTTTTCAGTGAGACTTGCGTTGCCGACCGTTTCCATTTTCGTCCGTTTCCAGACGATCTTGTGTAGTTTGGCTATCTGAAATATGTGTAAGTTTTGTTACAATATGCATGGCTTTTTTATTAATATTATTTACATCAGTTTTACCGCCCATTATTCGAAAATGCTGTACAGTATCATGTCTTTGAATCTGTTTGGTTTTCTTGTCATTCTCTTTGGCCGCTGGAGTATTTCTGTATTGTCTTCTATCGTGTGTTCAAGTTCGATTCCAGTATTGCTTGCATCATTTACTGGTTCTGCGTCTGTGATTTCCAATTCAGTGGTTTCGTTGGTCGACTGGTTAGCTTGCTCTTGAAGATATTCTGGAACCTTCTTAACGTCCTGCACGTTTCGAGAGTACTGAACGCCTCGTTCACTACGAACAACCACCTTTGCTCCGTCTCTGGCAATTATCAAGAATCTCTCTTCGGAAAATTCTGGGTCAGACTTATGCTTCTTCTGAGTCGCGACTAAAACTGTATCGCCCACTTGAAGAGCTGAATCTCTAGCCCCTCTTTGGATGTCTGCATATTTCTTGCTTTCATGTTTGGAAATTGCGTCTTTTTCCTTGATATCAGTACGATCCAACTGTTCAGTAGACTTCGAATCCCAAAGGCTGGGGAATGTCCCACGGAACTTCCATCCCACTAACAACTCAAAGGGTGTAACCCCAAAACGCGATAAAGGCCTTACTTTGTTATGGATGTGGACATACTTCTCTAGTGCTGTTCTCCAATTAATATTGTCCAATTTTGAAGCTGCCAATGCGTGTTTGATTCCAATGTTTTGTCTTTCTACAGCGCCGTTGGATTGGGCACTCAACGGGATCGATTTTCGTATCTTGATACCTCTGTCTTCCCATGTCTTGATAAACTTATCACTCTGAAAAGGTGGTCCATTATCGCTCTGTATTGATAAAGGATAACCCCACGCTTCAAAAATTTTTGCCAGTACGGAGTTAGTAGTATCAGCATCGATGTTTTTCACTTCAATGACATGTATGTATCTATAATCCAAAATGTATATTAAATCTCTGATTATCTGAGATATTTGAACATATAAACATACCTGGAATAGGTGTCAACAACTACCAAGAATTCTCCGTAATCAAAATCTTTGTCAGTAAAATAGTCTATTTGCAAGATTTCCCACGGTCCTTGCGACAGTTCTCTAGTTGTCAGTGGTAGTGGAGCGTTTTTCTTCGACAGTCTGAGACATGTTTCACACTTGTCTATATGTTTATGTACCTCCTTACTCCTACCAGGCCACCAGAAATGATTTCGCAAGATTCGCTTCATTGATAATGCCCCAATGTGGCCCTGGTGAGCTAATTCCATAGCTTTTTCCCGTAAGCTGAATGGAAGTATTACTCGATCCTCCTTGAAAATCAAAGCACCCAGCACTCTCAAATATTTAGCCTGGCATTCGTAAGCTCGTAACTCTGCATTCCATGTGCCGGAAATCATGGATTCCCTTATTTCCGTCTGTTCTTTGTCATTTTCGGCTTCCAATTCAATTTCTTTCCAACTCATCTCCATATTTCCCATGTCGAAGACAAACAATAAATGTTCATCTGAAGAATCGTCGCATGATTCAGCTGGTTCATTATTGATGACTAATCTTGATAGTGCGTCTGCGATATTCATGTCACCTGGAACACACTCAACTTTAAAGTCATATGGCTGTAACCTTAGGGCCCAGGCTTCTGCTCGTGAAACAGATCGTTTTCCAATCCTATGCATGCCTCCGAAAATAAATTCGTTAGACTTGGCGTCTGATCTAATCTTAAAGGTTGTACTCATCAGGTAATTGGAGAACCTTTCCACACCCCAGACCATTGCCAAAGCCTCCTTCTGCGTATGTGGATATTTTTGCTCCGCCGTAGATAGTGCTTTTGAAGCACATGCAATAACCCTTGGTTTAGAGTCGGTGTCAAACTGAACTAAAACAGCTCCTAACCCATGCGGCGAAGCATCAACGTACAGTTCGGTTTCATCATTCTGATTATAGTATCCCAGGGTTTTGATCTTCGTCAAGGCGTCACATCTTAGGTGATTAAACTCCTGGTCCAACTCGTCAGACCAGTAGAACCGTTCTGATCTCGCAAGTTGTCTTAGCCGCCATGTTTTATTTGCCCGATTAGGAATAAACCTGTCAATGAAGTTGATCAAACCAAAGAAGCTCCTGACTTCATCTTGAGTCTTGGGTCTACGGAATTGCTGGATGGACTTAATTTTTTCCTCCTATATGCTCCAACCATTTGCTGACAAGTTGAATCCCAAAAACTTCACATTTTGTTTGTAAAACGAGCATTTACTTTGAATAATCTTGACGTTGTGGTCTTCAAGGCGTTTCAACACTTCTGCTAGGTTTTTATAATGCTCCTCTTTTGTTTTGCCAAACACTAGTATATCGTCCAAATAGTTTACAGTGCCCTTACATTCTGACAATACAACGGACTGCATAATCTCTTGAAAAATGTCCGGGGCGTTGCATAAGCCAAAAGGGAGTCGACGGCATCTGTATAGTGCACCTGAGAAAAAAATTGTCAAATGTCTACATCGTTCATCTAGGACGACATGGAAGAATGCATTCTTAAGATCGATTGTTGAAAACCATTTTGCTTCATGCAACTCTAGAAGTATGGATTGAAAAGTTGGCATTTTAAACGGCGTCCTGTAAATACATTTGTTCGGACCTCTCAAATCGATGACTAAGCGAATGTCATTCTTTCCTTTCGGTACTACTAACAACGATGAGCAGAAAGATCTATCCATGTGTTCAGTAACCGGTTCGATGATTCCAGTTGACAAAAGCTCATTGAGTTTCTGCTGGGCCAATCTTTTGAACCCTACTGGGATATGCGTATAAACATTTCTAGCTGGAGGTAAATCCGTATTATATCGTAGGAGTACAGGTGGAACGTTGAATTTCGGGAACTCTTCTGAGGTTGAAGCAGATAGAGAATATATTGTAGCGAGCTCACACTTCCAGATACTGCCATATCCTCCAATAGGAACTTTTAGCCCAATGTCCAATAAGCTGTACCGGGCTGCTGTGTTAAAGCTTAATAACGATCGGCACTCCTCAACGACGTAAAACTTTTCCAGACATACGGGTCTCTCTTTAGAAACATATAGTTTAGCCGAAAACGTTGCTATCACGTTAATATTTCCGGGTGAAGCATATGCCCGCAATGTTTTATCTGATGAATAACATACATCATACAGCTTGTTGACAGTGGTTTTATTCTGAGCTATCTTGTCCCATACTCGTTTTTCGATTGTGTTCACGTGAGCCCCGGAATCAATGAAAAAAATGACACATGTTCCGGCTACACGGGCAACAACATAAGCATCTTCTTCTGTCGGTGGATCGAAACTAGGCACAGCACAATCTGTAGCTATAGCATGTTCGATTTTGTGTTCAGTAAGACCCTGTAAACACATGAACAATTAAGAGTTGTACTTTTCAGGCCGTACTCATAAGCTCCCTTATCCCACATTCATCAGCGAGCCGTACTGTATCCTCGAGAAGACAAACGACTTTAATAATACCAGACGTAGACAAGAATTCAACTAGCTACAAACCCAACTATGGAAATTTTTCTGTAAAACATTAAATGGCTTCAACACGATTTTATTAATTTTAATATTTTATTCATCTTTACAAATTCAAAGTATGTTCCAGTACATTAGTGAGATAAGAAAGCTTAGAGTTGACATTTAATTATTCATTTTTTTTCATTATCCTGTACCTTGACGTCGTTTTTTTCACCGTTTTGCGTGATTGCCGCCAGTTTCGGCCTTGGTTCTTCCTCTCCTGGTTCAGCGTGCGGGCGCTTCTGATTTATTCCTTGCCGAGACATTGCTGAACAGGTACGAGCAAGGTGACCAAGTCGATTGCAGTTGTGACACACCTTATCCAAGTTAGGACATCCTGCAGGTCCATGGTACATGCTGGCACACCACCAGCAAGCGCTTCTTGATGGCCCTTGATGTCCACGCTGATATCCTCCTCTTCCTCGCTGAGATCCCCGGAACCTCGGCCCCGTTCCACGGCGAAACTGAGTCCGGAATTCTGTAGCTTCCGATACTGCAGCAACTGTTGCGGTATTCTGGCGGTTCAGCTTCTGGTACTCTTCCTCATTAAAAAGTTCCATCTCCCGGTCTCGTACATAGCGATCAAGCTATTCATGTCCCCTTGGTTGACCCAGTTGCGGTGGGCTAGAATACGCACACGGCTGTCAGCTGTTCCTTTTACAATTGTGCGTACTACTGCCTCCATCTCTTCCTCGCTCTTGCAATCGCACAGCTTGGCAGCGGCTGCCACTCATCGAACAAAAGAAATGTTAGATTCTCCTTTGGTTTGTACAGTATTCATTAGTTTTCCACCTTGACCAATGATGTATGTCCTCGATCCAAAAAATCGATCCAGTCGTGCAATAGCATTGGAGAACGGCTGGCTACGTTCATCCGGCATATCTGTGGTCGACGATGTTCCCTGCATCACCTCCAACAGTTTTGGTCCGGCTTTAATTTTGAACATGTCCATCTTAGCTTGCTCATCGGTGGCATGGACTAGATTGAACGAGGCGGAAATTATCTCCTTCCAATGCTCATATGTCTTCTTATCAATATCAGTGTCTCCGTCCGATGGCTTGCATTCTGGAATGTTCAGCGAACCGAGGGACATATGATTCATGGTGGCTAATAGAGAATCATTCGCTGGAGCCTGATGTTCGTTTAAAGGAGCATTTCGTCTGTCTTGAACGTTTTCCGTATTGTTGACCTCCATGGTGTGAAGCAACTGGGCTTTTTCGGATCTCAAGGTAGCTAATTCGTTTTTAACTGCCAACAGCTCTTCGAGTAGCAACTTCTTCGAGACCTTGCTTTTTGATTTGGATTTTGCTCTGTAACGAGAGATGCACACATTTTTCATTTTTTTTGCTTTAACTCACACTTAAGAAATCAATTTAAATTTTCAGGATACTGCCTCAACTACCCTTTTAAAAACTTGGACACTCTGCCACGACCGTCAGAGACCAAGAACATTTCAGGATACTGCCTCGACTACAGTTCCTTTCATTCATTTGCTTCCATTTTTTTTTTTTTGCACTCTGATCATCAGTGGCCATTTAAGGAAACTGCCTCGACTACAGTTCCTTCGATATATCTTTCCAGATAAGAATGATGCTTACCTATTGGGAGACGATGCGGTTCCACTAACAACTGCGCCATTGTCGTGATTTTCGGTCGTTTGAACCCTAGGTGCACTTTGTTGATGATCCTCCATGGCGCCTCCTCTAAACGCTCAGCTGGTTGCTGCTGTTGTTGCTGTTGCTGTCGGCCGGTTCTCGCCCACTCGGTTGGTTGGTTGGTAGAAAGCACGGATGACCAAACTGAGGGACAACTCAAAAAAACCTCAGCTGGTCGCTGCTGTTGTTGTCGGCTAGTTCTTGCCCTCGGTTGGTTGGTTGGTACACAGATAAAAATAAACATGTAAAATTATGCCAACAATAATGCACATAAAGGGAACGCGGTAAATGATGTAAAATTATGTGAGAAACTAATATTACATGACTCACTTTGATGTCAAAGTAACTTTACAAGTCGTAGCTGAATTTTATACCGTCGTGTAATGTTATGCATGCTCTTGTGGAACAGTTGAACACGTAAAATTCATTCAAACTAGCGGATATATAGAAATAAAGGGAGGTTCTGGATCGGCATAGGAAAAAGTCATAAAAGCATTTACGAAAAAAAAATTTCACCTCCCTTTAATTTTATTTATTATAATCTTAGAGATGGTTTTACATGCCTTCTATTCGTGTACTGGTATACAAAAGTTTAGTTGTTTAGGAACGTAGAAATTTTTTAAATGTTCTGTCTTTTTTCATTCTTCATTTAGAAGTGAGAATTTAAAAAAAAAAATCTAGAGGAACTTTTTGGTAATTTTATTGATAAACATAATAAATTGTGTACATACACTTTTATTTATATTTATGATTCGTTTACTTTTTGAGAACAGAACTTATGCTTACTTACTAACAAAAAATACATGAAATTAGTTTGTATAAAACATTATAATAAAAGTAATGGAAACAGTGTTTTAAAGGAATTCAATTGACATTTCGTCTCCGAGTTTTCAGGCTAATGTTAAAATGATTAACAGCCTATCTTACATTGAACATCGTTGAACATATAAATCAAATTAAAATTCAAAAATAAGACTTAAAGCTTAATAAAGAATCATACATTGATAAGTGATAAAAGAAGCATGTATTAGAACGCAAAAGTTTATGTATTGAATTTGGAAGAAAGAGCGAACTATTTGTTCAAATTAAATCTAACATTTGTTTTTAGAAATCAGTTTGGAGAACGAGTTATTGGTGCTCATATTTATACTAAATGTTACCTGTGCGGCTACATGTAAATTTTTGTTCTCTATGGTTCTATTTAAAGTCATGTTTGGACAGGTTTTCAATAAGCTTCTGGACAACGCGTTGTTGATTCCCTACTCGATAAGCGAAGGTCGGAATAATTTTTAAAAAATATTGCTGCACAAACTCCAGAAACTTTGAGACAGCCTTCAAATACTTGAAGTTGTGCACGAAATGCACGCACAAGAGATCTTGTACGGCACAAATCACATCAGCGGTTCCTTCCGAGAGGCGAGCTTGATTTGCGTACACATAGTACATAGATGTATCTTGTCCCATGTCTGGAAAAAATAAAAAAAAATCATTATACATGGTAAATTGATAAGTTAATGTCATAGTAGGCTGAAACATTTTCATTACACTTAAGAAATCGTATTACATGGTATGGCATGATGGTACATGCTACAACATCATACCTAGCATTCATCTAATAATTGTGGAAGTGCATCCAGTACACTAAGTTGAAAGCACGGGAAAAAGCACTACAGCTTGAATATGCCGAAGAACAAGAAAAAGAAGAAGAAAGGGACGAATAACAAGAAGTGATATTCGGTATCAACACGTAATTATTTTACTTTTTATGAAATTTTATCGCTTTGATATCCGGTTGATTGCAAAATTTCTGCTTCGATCTATCTTCTTCTTCTTATTCGACATATCCAAACTTTTGTGATTTTTGTCGTGCTTTCAAATTAGTGTTCTAGATGCATTTCCACAGTTAATACCGTCAAACGGGGTGACTTGCAACAGTGGGGTGACTTGCAACACTTACGTTGATACGCAGTTTTTGTTCAGCTATGGTGAAAACAAACAAAAACAACAACAACTGTCAGTTCGCGTGCATTGTTTACACTCTGTTCGTTATGTCTGGTGACTAATCGGATGAAAAATATTTCATTTTGTTGTTTTTCTGCCGGAATTAGATAAATCCGCATATTCAGCTCGTATTTAGGCACCGAAAATCGTAAGTTATTATAAGATAATTAGAATCAATGTAACAAAAACGATCATTTCCCAAGTTTTGGCATCTGTCCATAGATAGAATCCAGCATAAATAATGTAAATAATAAATTTCACTCTATTGGAAAAAACATCTTTTCTAATATGTGCCTCATTGAGGGGTGACTTGCAACAGTTGAAGGGCAATCGTTTAAAGACTCTAAAATTATGTGTTATTATCCAATATAATTATTTTTAACGATTACTTGTTACAGAGTTCGTTTACATCGAAAATCATGCCCAGAACCTATAAGCGGCCAGCCGGAAATCGCAAGTATGCTGATTTCTCGAAAGAAACTTTGGAAAAAGCAGCGCTAGAAATTAAAAAGAACAGAATGTCCATCCGGGAAGCGGCAAAGCGATACACATTGTGTCCATCAACAATTTCGCGGTACTTGAAGAAGGAGAGACCTGAAGAAAGAACTTATGGTGGACAAACAGTGTTGACTCGCCAAGATGAGCAGATACTAGTTGATGGTTTGCTGCTCGCAGCGGAGTGGGGAATGCCTTTCCAAAAAAACGACCTTAGATTGATCGTTAAAGGATATCTAGACAACCAAGGGAAGAAGGAAAAGCGATTCAAAAACAATCATCCTGGAAATGATTGGTGCACATCATTTTTGAAACGCAACAAAGTGCTCTCCAATCGTCTGTCGGAAAACCTTTGCCAACCGCTTGACGTAGCATTTTTTCCGCCCGTTGAAAATCAAATGGCGAAACGTTCTTTTGGAGTACAAGGCGAAGTTCTCTGGTACAGTACCAAAACACTTGTTTCCGGGTCTTCTTAAGAAGACTGTTGAAAAGCTTGACCAAGCTGCTGAGAGTTTACGAGCTGGATTCCGTACAACCGGTATTTTTCCGCTTAATCCACAAAGAGTGATAAGCAAACTGCCAGGTATCACAAGCACATAAAACACCGGAGCTGAAAATTCATGGTCCAAGGTTTTTGTCAACGTTCTTAAGGAAGCGCGATTCGGGAAATCTCCGGAAGTAGGACAAGCCAGAAAAAAACGAATCCTCGCTGAACCTGGGCAGACCGTGACTTCCCAAGACGTGGTGGAGAAGACTACTTCGAATTCGACATCAACAGCAAAGCGCATGAAGAGAACCAAACTCGACAGAAACAACAGGAACCAGTCTAAAGCACAAGCCACCACACCTAAACCATCAGAAACGCCTCAGAACAACAAAATAACGGTGATAAAACTGTTTTAAACCACTTTTTAACTCATATCGCAAAAGTGTTGCAAGTCACCCCGCAGATGGGGTGACTTGCAACAGGCAACGTTTCGTCATTTGGTGGATAAGTGTTAAACTTCATATTTGTTTATATCCTTGTATTTAGTAGTAAGAACAGTCATTAAAACATTCATGGAATACTAGAACAAAAAAGCTTTTAATCGAGAGAGATAAGAAGACATAAACCTGAAAAGTGTTGCAAGTCACCCCGTTTGACGGTAATTGAAAGTTTCCAATGCCAGGTACAATTTTTTCATGTTTATGACTGTATGACAAGTACCATCACATCATATGCCCAGGGATAACGAGAAAATTTCCATAAGGAAAAGTTTCTCGGCCAAACTGGGAATCGAACACGCCACCTCCAGTATTGCTTGTGCTTCGATCTATACGTAAATCTAATCCAAACTTACCCACTACAACCAGCAAGGGTCCAGGCGATTCCAAATGAATTTCTTCAAGGCGTGTTCCTATCTGAAATTACAATGTCAATTGGTAATGATTTCACATTTTAGACTTTTGGTCCTTAGATCTAATATTGGGAAGATTTTTTTAATTATGTGCATAAAAAAATGCTCGGTTTTTTAAGCTCGTTTTTATCACATTCTGTATGATAATTTTCGAAATTGTTGAGGAACCAAATGATGGTATTAGAAAAACTCAATCCAAATTTATTGGAGATACGTGGTTAAGTGTTTATGGTTATATTTTACGTACCTCCATGTTCAATATCAAATCATTGATGTTTTCTCCAAGAAGGTGAGCTAAGAACCGGAAAACATCGAGATCACTGCACTCGTTGTTTAACTTGACAAATTTCCGTCCAGTTTCCGAATAGTTTATTATTTTCGCTCGCTTCATTCCAAAATATTTGCGAAGGTCATCTACAAAAATCCCCGTAGCTTGAAAAAAGTGGTGGTTCATCAATCCTCTTCGCCTGAATACTGGAAAATTTGACAGTAGTTGCTTAAGATTCACTGAGTTGATAACGTACAAATGCTTGGGATGTTTCCAGAAACTCGTCTCTCAGTAATTCGGGTTCGTCTCGGCGTAATTTCGATAGAACATCCTTTTCACATTCTTTTTTCGCAGTTTTCCAATAACTTTTCAGTGTACCGGCACGCATGTTTCGACCCCTGTTCGTTGATAAAACCACTTGTTCGGATGAGTTTCTGAATCGGTTAAGGTATGCGTTGCGGTTGATCATTTTGTGCTTGATCACAACGTGGCTCATTACGTTCTTAAATCCATCGTCGTCAACTAATTCAAGGCATGGATATTTTCTAAGCAACTGCTTCGAAACTGCTTCCATAACGCTGGCCTTGACTTCGGTATCAATTGCTCTAAGCTGATCAACGATGTTGTTTACTAAATCGGTTGTATCACTTTTCTTTTTTTTTTTTTCTAATAATCATTTATTTATACAGGCTCAATCGAATCAACTTTACAGAGCCAAGTTTTCATATTTGTATACATCATGTATCTTAAATCTAAAGTTAGGGGGATAGAGCCGATTACTCGCGGTTACTCGAGGTTAATAGGAATTACAATTTAACGGATAGGGAGATGGGCGGGAATTTAAATTATGGTTTACATAAAACTTCAAAAAACTTAAAACTATACAACTTTTGGTTTTCTTTTTATTCGAACATTTTTGAAGGAGAAAAAAAAACCCACAAACACAGAAAAAAAAAACTTAAACTAAACATACATGTTAAACTAACTACAATCTAAGGCTAATATTAGTCAAAAACACATAAATGAGTTTCATAAACTCCAGATCACGTACAGCCAAAATATCTCGAACCGGTACATTGGGTTGTCTACCTCGAGCCCTAAGGGAATCATAAAGCTCAGATCTGACTCCACGATGCTCAGCACATGACCAAACAATGTGATCTGCGTCCTGGTAACCTTGCCCACACTCACAGAGATTGCTGTCGCTCAGTCCAACACGGAATAAATGAGCGTTCAAAGAATAATGATTGGACATGAGGCGAGACATGACACGAATGAAGTCTCGTCCCACATCCATCCCCTCAAACCAATATTTCTTCGACACCTTTGGGATGATAGAATATTGCCATCGCCCCAAATCTCCTTTACTCCATTTATGCTGCCAGCTGACGAGTGACTGTTGACGAAAAATAGTAAAAAATTCATTAAAGGCGATTTGTCGATCATAAATATCGCCTTCTATAGCGCCCACCTTTGCAAGCGAGTCCGCTCTCTCATTGCCCGGAATTGAACAATGAGAAGGGACCCATACAAAGGTGATGATAAAATAACGCGAAGATAAAGCACTTAGAAGCTCCTGTATTTTCATGAGAAAATACGAGGAGTGCTTTACCGGCCTCAAGGAGCGAATAGCCTCTTTAGAACTGAGACTATCCGTGAAAATGAAGTACTGATCCGGTGTTAGTGAGGCAACAATTTCTAGCGTAAAGTGTATTGCCGCTAATTCAGCGACATATACGGAACAAGGAGCTTGAAGTTTACGGTTGGCGCTATAAATTTCATTAAATATTCCAAAGCCTGCTGACTCCTCTATCAATGATCCGTCAGTGAAGAACGATTTAGTGGAATCAACTTGGCCAAACTTTGCAGCAAATATCACAGGAGCAATCATAGGATGATGATGCTCTGGGATTCCATGAAGCTCCTGCTTCATGGATAAATCAAAATGTACCGAATTGTCGAAATCGGAGAAGCAAACACGATTGGAAATGTTCGGCGAAGGGCTGACATCCTGTGTTATGTACAAATGGTACAAAGTCATGAAGCGCGTTTGAGGATTCAACTCAAGAAGCTTCTCAAAATTTTCGATCACCTGGGGGTTCATAACTTCACACCTGGTGAGGAGCCGGAGAGATAATTCTGAAAACCGATCCGAGAGTGGCAACATGCCAGCCAGCACTTCAAGACTCATGGTGTGAGTCGAGTGCATGCAACCTAACGCGATACGAAGACACCGATACTGAATACGTTCCAGTTTAATGAAGTGCGACCGAGCCGCTGACTGAAAACAAAAACTACCGTATTCCATAACCGACAAAACCGTTGTCCGGTACAACGTTAGAAGATCTTGCGGATGCGCTCCCCACCAGGTCCCGGTAATTGTGCAGAAAAAGTTGACCCTTTGCTGGCACTTTCGCTTCAGATACTCAATATGGGATCTCCAGGTGCACTTTGAATCGAACCAGACCCCAAGATATTTAAATGACATAGAATGAGTTATCGGCTTACCCCAAATTTGAAGCTTCGGTTGTGCTGGGTTATGCTTGCTAGAAAAAACTACCAACTCAGTTTTCTCCGTAGAGAATTCGATACCTAGCTCTAGAGCCCAAGTAGACAAATTGTCTAAGGTATCCTGTAAGGGTCCTTGCAGATCGATCCCATTGGATCCCGTGACAGACACTACGCCGTCATCTGCAAGTTGTCTCAACGTACAGTTGTCACTTAGACAACCGTCAATGTCTTTGACATAAAAATTATACAAAAGGGGGCTTAAACATGATCCCTGGGGGAGACCCATGTAGCTAAATCGTGAAGCTGTAGAGGTTCCATGAGAGAAGCTCATATGTTTCTCTGACAGCAAATTGTACAAAAAATTATTCATTAATGGTGAAAAGCCACAAGCGTGTAGTTTATCTGAAAGAACTTCAACAGATACTGAATCAAAAGCCCCCTTTATATCCAAGAATACAGAAGCCATTTGCTCTTTTTTAGCAAAAGCTAACTGAATATCTGTGGAAAGCAACGCGAGACAGTCGTTCGTTCCCTTGCCCCTACGGAAACCATATTGAGTATCTGAAAGCAGGTTGTTCGTCTCAACCCATTTGTCCAGACGGAAGAGGATCATTTTCTCCAACAACTTTCGGATACAAGATAACATCGCGATGGGTCGATAGGAGTTGTGGTCGGACGCGGGCTTACCAGGTTTTTGAATGGCAATAACTCTCACCCGTCTCCAATCATCCGGTACAATGTTGAGTTCCAAAAACTGATTAAACAAGTTCAACATGCGCCTCTTCGCGACGTCTGGGAGGTTCTTAAGCAAGTTGAACTTGATCCTATCAGCCCCTGGAGCCGTATTGCCACACGAAAGGAGTGCGAGAGAGAACTCTACCATTGAAAAGGGTTGGCTAATCTCATCTATCGAATTCGTGTTTTCGCGAGGAATCATCCGTGCCGGCACCGAATCTGGACACACTTTTCGCGCGAATTTGAGGATCCATTGGTCCGAGTACTCTTCGCTCTCGTTGTTCGTAGTTCGGTTACGCAACCTTCGCGCCGTGTTCCAAAGAGTACTCATCGACGTTTCACGCGATAGCCCGTTCACAAATTTTCGCCAGTATCCGCGTTTCTTGGCCTTGATGAGGCTCTTAAGTTCGCGTTCGAGAGCCGTGTATACTTCGAAGTGCTCAGGTGTTCCACGTCTACGGAAAACTTTAAACGCGTCGGACTTTTTACGGTAAACCTCGGTGCATTGCTGATCCCACCATGGAGAAGGAGGTTTCCGGTGAAATGACGTTCCTGGAACTGGTCGAGTTTGAGCTTGAAGCGCGCTGTCTAAGATCAGGTTGGAGAGGAAGTTATACTCTTCCAGCGGTGAAAGCCTTTCTACCGTCGTTACGGCTTCATCTACTGCTGTCCTAAACTTTGTCCAATCGATGTGACGGGTAAGATCATACGTGACGTTAACAGATTTCGACGAATTGAACCCGGTGGCAACCGAAATTTTTATGGGCAAGTGATCACTACCGTGGGGATCTTGAATCACATTCCATGTGCAATCCAACGATAATGAATTCGAACAAAGTGTGAGGTCTAATCTACTGCCAACTGAGGATGTACCAGCCAAACGTGTTACTTCTCCATTGTTAAGTACTGTCATATTGAAGTTGTCACAGAGGTCATATATCAAGGAAGATCGGTTGTCATCGTACAGTTCTCCCCAGCCTGTACCGTGAGAGTTAAAATCTCCCATGACCAACCGTGGAGAAGGAAGGACCGAACAAATATCTGAGAGTTGTTTTCGGTTTATCGAGGCTCTAGGAGGAATATATACAGAAGCAATGCAAAGGCTTTTATTTTTAATAACAGCCTGACATGCGACAACTTCAATACCTGGAGTTTGAGGAAAATTCACTCTATAGAAGGAGTAGCACTTTTTGATCCCCAAAAGTACTCCCCCTCCACGTGAATCCTCACGATCAAGACGAATTATATTGAAATCGTGAAAATGAAGATCGATTTCGGAAGAGAGCCATGTTTCACAAAGAGCGAATGCATCACAACCGGTAGTGTGAGCCAAAAATTTAAAAGATTCCAATTTAGGAATCAAACTTCGACAATTCCACTGTAGAACAGTGATCAAATCCCCGACCTCATTTGGAAAATTATCCATCGAAGGAAATGATTGCTGCAAGGAGGGGCCACTTGATTGTCAATTGCTTCAAAAACGTTTTCACTGTGGGAAGCATTGCCAGAACAATGCTTTTAAGAGGGTCAGAAATTTCGAGGAACTTGAAAATACTTTCAACAATATCATCAAATGAGAACAGTCCTGATGGAGAAGGAACTTCTGTTCTTAAAATCGGGGTGCTAGGGGTTTTTGATGTCCCCGGAAGAGATGGAAAGTCCTGGGAGTAGTTACTACTGCGGAAACCAGGAGGACTAGGATTTTCCCTGTTTCCACCTTTTTTTAAAATTGGCAAGCTGGTTTTGGGCTCCGGCTCAGCAACTTTCCGTGGGCGAACGCGTCTTCGCTTTCGTGAAGTGCCTTCCGGAAAGCTGAATGATGTTCCCTCTTCAACCAAGTCAAAATCAGACTCGTCATCTGACAGAGGAGCAAAGGGATTCGTAATCACGTTGGGTGATGGGGAGGCTTTTTTCACCATTTCGGCGAAAGATTGCCTGGAACGCTGTTTTAGCGAGCGTTCTAATTGTTTCCCGCGTTGTTTGTACGCCGGGCATGACGAGAGAGCATGAGGAGGAGTACCCTTGCAGAAAGCGCATTTTGGTGTGCTGTCTGCGCAGGCACCATCCTCATGTTTCTCCCCGCAATTTGAGCAGCGTGCCTTATTGCCGCAGTGGGAGGTCGTATGTCCCATCTGCTGGCATTTTTGGCAGATCATTACCCGTGGTACAAACAACCGCACAGGTAGTCGAAGTTTTCCCAACTCGACGTATTGAGGGAGGGCTGAACCAGAGAAGGTCACGCGAAACGAGTCTGACGGAGTGAACTTCTTTTCACCCTTAGAGATCGATACTGTGCCTAGTTTTCTTACATCTAGTATCTTCACTGGAGAAAGCAGGGGTTCTTAAATCGACCAACCCCCGCTTCAGCAGGATCTCAGGGGTCAAACTCGCTTCGGTGACCACTCCTTCGATCTCAATACCTCGAGCTGGGATGTACACTCTATACTCGAGTGTAAAAACTGAGAAACAGCAATCTCGTTAGCTTGTTTAAGGTTGGACACAACGACCCTTAATTTATTGGGTCTCACCTTAATAATTTCCGTCACGGCCGAGAATCGCTTCGTCAGATCTTCTGTTATCTGATACACGTTTAAAGGTTTCGTTTTGGGCTGAAAATAAACAACCCATGGACCGGCTGATTCAGCTGGATAGGCTCGCGATCTGGGATTCATATCACACACTTCACCATTAAGTGGCGAAGGTGAGTCATCCTCTGACAAACCGTCCATGTCGTTGAAAAAAAATTCCTTCGACACAGACGGCTTTGTCGTCTATGTGGGAGCCTCAAACGATCAACCACTATAAGGCAACTATAAACACACAATAGCAATAAACAAAACAACACAAATGAAATTCAACCGTCTGCAGGAAAGAAGGGAAACAATAACGAACACTTATCTTATCTATTACTCTGCTCTACTGCTATGGGGCGACGTTCGTGTGTGGGAACCAACGATGAGTGGATCGCAACAGGGGTGGTATGATGATCGTGGTGGCAGCCGACGAAGATGAACGGATGGATGCTTGACGCTGCTGGTGTGCGTGATCACGCAAAGATGCCCGGCAAAATAGCTTAGCTTGTCAATTGACAATTTTGATAATTAGCGCCTAATTATCACACTATTGCGCTGCACTTGTACTTCTGCAGTAAAAAACTCACTTCACTACTGCGACGAGAACAACCATGAGAAAAAAAACTGAATTTAATTAGCTGAAAAAACCGAAATATGCGGAGCGCGGAGAAAACGAGCTTAACCGTTTGCTTGTGCTCAGAACAATGTATCACTTTTCGTTATGCGCAATTCTGCTGGAGTTGGAGCCTCTGGATATTAGAGAAAAAATTAGTATTCTCCATTTAATTCCAACTACCTTTGCTTATCTTCGACAGATACGCGTATTTCGTCTACAATGTGCAGACTTCTCCAGTGTCTCGTACTAATAACACGACTTGCGAGTCGAGTTATAAGTACGAGACACTGAATAAGTCTGCAAATTGTAGGCATTTCGCGTATCTGTCGAAGTTAAGCAAAGGTAGTTGGAATTAAATGGAGTATACTATTTTTTCTTCTAATTTCTAGTTACAGGCATTCCACAGCTCAAACCCTCTAGGATTTAGGAAAAACACGTTTTAAAATTGGCAGTTTTGCATTTTTTCTGCATAATTTTCGATCAGCAGCATCAACAATTATCAACAAAGAGGATATCAACGCGAGTTTTTCTATGAAAATGTTATATTTTTATATTAACCCATCTTCGTTTATTTATTGACATTTAAATCACAGACAAGCAGACATAACACATTGAACATTTTGCACTACAAATCATCATCACTAACACACCTGCGCCATCTGTTGAGCACACTGTAATGGATGATAAAGCTGAACAGATGGCGGTAGTGTGTTAACGTTAAACGTAAGAATATCTTGTATGCGCGCTACTTGTGGCGATACTACCAACTAAGAAACATTTGAGTGGCCGTTTAAAGCGTAATCGATGAAGAAACTGCAAGTTTTATGTCTGTTTATCTGTGTTGACATATTTACATCTGTTTACTTACATTTATTTATTTACATTAATACATTTATCTTGATATACACTGATAGGCAAAATAAAGTGCCCACCTCTTCGTTTTTTCAATTTCTCTCACTTACTTGGTTCAAATTAAAGTAAACGCAGTGTAGTTTTTTTTCTTATGTTATTTTTTATATTCGTTTTAAGTTTCACTTATGGAATACTAAAAAAAAAGGAGTTTTACTTAAAGAAAAAAAAATGAATTTGTGATGAAAAAAAAAACAGTGACAAAATAAAGTGCCCACTTCAAAAATTGATGTTTTCGATAAGTTTCCATTGGAAGTCCCCTCGATTGTTTATGTTTTGATATTTTGACATGTTTTGAAGCAAACGGCTCAACCTGGTGCATTTGTATACGTGATCGCATTTGATTCAATTGAAAAAAATGGAGAACGCAGTGCTTTCGAAAACAATTCCCTTGTGTATCTGAAAATTGGTCGTTCGTGATGTGCAAAACGATGAATCGCACTGGGCTGTCGCTAAGAAGTACAGCGGATGGCAAAATTATTCTGAAGCTTAAAACGTTTGGATCAGTGGTGGATCGCCCTGGCAGAGGCAGGAAGCGGAAAACGGATGCGAGAACGGACACCAAGATCATGCGCGAAGTCAAGAAGAACCCGAAGGTAACTGTCCGTGAGATCCAGGAAACCCTTCAGTGATCAGTTTCCGGTCGAACTGTTCGTCGCCGTCTCGTAGCACAGGGGTTGAATAGCAAACTTGCCCGGAAGCGCCCATTTATCAGCAAGGCAAACAAAGCCAAACGGCTTAAGTTTGCTAAGGAGCATGCTGATAAGCCCCTAGAGTTCTGGAAAACGGTTCTCTGGACGGACGAATCAAAATTCGAGCTGTGCAACCGAAAGCGGCGGGTTCGTGTTTGGTGCAGATCGGGAGAGGAGCTTCACGAGCGCCACATCCAAGGCACGATGAAGCATGGAGGAGGAAATGTGATGGTCTGGGGGTGTTTTTCGTGGGGTGGAGTGGGGAGCATTGTGAAAATCGACGGGATAATGACGGCAGATTCTTACATCAACATCCTGCGAGAAAATGTGGAGGTTTCGCTGATCCAGACGGGCCTTGAAGAGAAGTTCGTATTCCAGCAGGACAATGACAAGAAGCATACTGCCAAGAAGACCAAGTCTTTCTTCCGGTCTTGTCGGATCAAACCACTGGAATGGCCTCCACAAAGCCCGGACCTCAATCCCATCGAGAATTTGTGGGCGATTCTCGATGCCAGGGTTGACAAAACTGGTGTTACCAATAAAAATAACTATTTTGAAGCCCTGGAGTGCGCCTGGGAAGAGCTAGATCCACAACACCTAAAGAACCTGCTCGAGAGCATGTCGAAGGGCCTGCAGGAGGTTCTGAAGGCCAAAGGAGGACACATTATTGAAATGCTTTTATTTTACTTTAATTTATGTTTTCTGTAGCCTAAATGAAGTGGGCACTTTATTTTGTCACTGTTTTTTTTTTTTCAACACAAATTGATTTTTTTTTCTTTAAGTAAAACTCCCTTTTTTTGCAGTATTCCATAAGTGAAACTTAAAACGAATATAAAAAATAGGATAATAAAAAAAATACAGTGTGTTTACTTAAATTTGAACCAAGTAAATTTGAGAAATTGAAAAAACGATGAGGTGGGCACTTTATTTTGCCTATCAGTGTATTTACAATCAACTATTTGCATGAGTTTATTTAGATATGTTAATATGCTAATGTAAATATAAAAATGTTTATATGCTTATGTAAATATATAAATGTAAATGTATTTTGGTGAATATATAAATGTAAATAGAAATATGTACATATAATGATGTAAATAAATGTAAGCAAACAAATTCAAATATGTCAACACAGACAAACATACAAAAGACTTGTAGTTTCTTCATCGATTACGAATTAAACGGTCAATTCAAATAATTCTTAGTTGGTAGTATCGCCGATTTTCTTACGTTTTACGTTAACACACTACTGCCATCTGTTCAACTTTATCATCCATTATGGCGTGCTCAACAGATGGCGTTAGTTTTTTTTTTTAAATGACGATGATTTGTAGTGCAAAATGTTCAATGTGTTATGTCTGTTTGTCTGTGATATAAATGTTAATAAATTAACGGAGATGGGTTAATTTCAAAAATATAAACATTTTCATGGAAAAACTCGCGTTGTTACGCTCTTCGATGATAATTGTTGATGTTGCTGATCGAAAATTATGCAGAAAAAATGCTAAACTGCCAATTTTAAAACGTGTTTTTTCTCTGAGGGGACAAAATGGGACAAACAATTTTGCAGAAAGCTTGTAGATGGATGTTTGTACGTTCAGTTCAGTTTTTTCAAGTCTCACCCTAAGGAAAGTCAGAAAAACTGTTGTAAAACGATACGTAGATGAGATAGAAGTTAAATTTTTTCAGCAAAGTTTCATTAAATTAAAATATCAACAATTCTGCAACAAATCCTCTAAATCAAAAGAATAAAAAGTTGAAATTTTTATTATGAACATAAAAGAACCACCCTAGTCACCACTCAAACCAAAAGATAGATCTTATATTTGAATTAAATATTCCAAAGACATCATCTGTCTAAAGTTAATGGTTCTCGAGTTATCGATTTTTGTCGCGAAATTTGTCCATTCGTACCATAGTGGAACGGTATAAAAAGCATAGCACTTGTTCCAATCGAAATCTTGGAAAATTTTACTCGGTTCTTACTATGAGTAATTTTTTTTTTCATACTAAGAAGCGAAATTCATTTTGCATACCTAGAGTTAGTTAGCTATATAAATCAAGAGAAAACTATATAACACGTAAAAATTGTTGACGGGAATCGTCTCTCGACCATTCGTATCAAAAAAAAATTTGTTTGTTCAATTCCTTATAGATCTCTAACTTTCCCAAAGAACCAATATTTTTTCATGACTGTTTCAAAAATTGAACAAAAATTTAGGTCACACTCTAGATTGACTAGAGTCTTAGTTGCTTTTACCCGGAATATAGTCAATTTAGAATGTGAAGCAAATTTGTTTTCAATTTTTGAAACAAAAGGCAAGAAAAATTTAGGTTCTTTAGGAAAGTTATAAGGACTTTATTATCGAATAAAACATTTGGCCTCAAAGGATCATTTGTTGTCCAAGTGAAAATGGCTGCTTGAAACATCTTTGCAAAACTGTTAGACACAGTACTGTGCAACGCGCTCATTATAAGTGAGACCGAAAGTGTGGTATCCCGAATAAAACTACGGAAATGCGTTAGATCGAACTGATGCACTTAATTTTTTGGTTATGATGAATAAGTGCGACGAATACACCAAGCCGATTTGACGAATTTGAGCAGTTTTCTGTTTACGGTTTACGCGATGTCGCACTTTTGGAGTTCAATTTTCAATGCAATATATAATATATCAACACCGTTCAACGAACGTGCACTGACTGTTGAGATTTCCGTGTAGGAGGTTGATATTTCATTTCTATTTTAGTTCAACACTTCTGCACTGTTGTACCCTGGGCTCTGTCAAAACCTTGAGGTAGTTTAACTTCAACTACCAGGTCCCAGGGCTGGTCTGGTTCTTCACCATTTTGGAAAGAAGCACACTAGTGTTGCCAGATCAGTGATAATGCAGCCTAAAAATGCGTCTGAAAATCCGCCAGTATTTCCTATCGACAAACATTATTATACTGAGATAGTGATCGATGATCACGTACAGGATTTGCGAATAGTTGGAATGTTGCACTTGATCATATAAACGCAGTTGAAAAACCTGCATAGTTTATTATCACAACCTAGCGCACTTTTGGAAAGCATTTTCACATAGGGGAACCTGTTCCATTATTCATCTCATGATCCATTATTCTTAATATTCGTATGAATCAATTTATTCCTTTTGTTATTAAGTTGCTTTCAACTTCCAAAAATAAATAATATGAAATTTAAATAAAAAGTTAGAAATCCGATGGTTACGCGTTGATTTTTCGTTTTCAAGTTGCGCGAATTGCTAAAAGATGAGATGAAAATGGAAATGGTAACCCAAGATGCTATGCTTGTATCAAAGCTTTCTACCAAGATGCGATTTTGCTTACCTCATTCTCAGTTTTAAAGAAAAACGGAGCTCTTACAGTGCGCATCGGCAATTGACGATAAACTATGTCATCAAGAGGAAGTCCTGTTGAAGAATTTCAAATAAAATTCAAGACAAAGCCCCTGAAACTGAATGAAATTTTTTTTCTGGTTCTAACGAAACATTCCACGGATTGAGTAAACTATTCAACAGACGCAAGTTAAAAATAAAGATAAGTAATAAATGTATTATCCCTCTCAATATATCAAAAGCTTTTAAGGTGCGCATCGACAATGGACGATTTACCTTGTCATCAAAAAGAAGTATTGCTGAAGAACTCAAAACAAACTTCAAGACAAACTCGCGAAACAAGAAGCAAAATCTCATCTCGAAACGAGGGAGCAAGCTCTGAATTATAGTAATATCAAGCAAAACAGGTATTTTAGAAGATGTCGTTGTCAATTAATCTCAAGGTAATAGATAATATTTGCAAATGACTGATGTATACTCTTCTCCCTACAGCCATACATACCATCAATTATCCCCCCCCTCCCCAATCCTGTGGGTAGTGATGCAATATCATTGTACACTTCTAGTGTGCACTAATAGTGTATCCCGCAAAATTCAAATCCCCCATGGGAAGAAACGTTGCGTAGCCCATTCAACTATCCCCTGATGTATTATGTAAGGTTTGAGTTCTTGTACTTAAACTGGTGACCTGGCGCCTCGCCCCCTTATACGCCAATAAAATAAAAAAAAAACACTTCTGCACTGTTGATCAAAAGGATTCGTAGTTTCCCCAAATAATTCGAGCGGAAATCTATCTTATCCAGATCAAATAATGTCGTCAGATCTTGATTTTTACTTGGCAAGCGCTTTGGACTGTTGATTTTACGGATTTAATCTTCGGAAAGAAGCAAAAAAAATAATCTGAAGATTAGCCTGTTACTCTGAAGCCTGGTCACCCTGCCCCTCGGTTCAGAAACGGGTATGAAGGTAAATAGGTTGATAAATGCAGAACAGACAATGGCTCAAATAGAGCTCCAATCCGGGAGTACGACGACATATCGTTCCTCCAATTATTGCTTCTTCGACTTCCTGCGTCTTTGCCTTTCCCAACCGAATTGCTATTGACCGCTTCTTCCCCTCCTGCGTTTTTAAATTTCACATCGAACCGGTGTTGATCAGGCAGCTGTGTAAACTTCTCGTCGTGCCGCGACGTCACGATCAAATCTTAGGTCAGTATTTTGAGAGCCTGATCCGCCGTTCCAAAGCAAATTGGGTTCGCATTGAAGCAACAAAAAAAGTGCATAAGGAAAATAATTCGACACAAATTTTTCGTTAGGGCCTAACTGTCAAACGTAAACAATGGCTTCTTCCTTAAATTTCTCGTTATTGAAAACTCGCCTAATTAATCCACCACGATCATTTCGAAGAGGAAGTGTTCACCTATCCGATAGAATTGGAGGCTTACATGGGTAGCTTTTGTGCCTCGAGAAATTTACGGAAGAAGCCATTGTTTACGTTTGTCAGTTAGGTCCTAATGAAAATTTTGTGTCGAATTATCGTCAATCGGTTTAGTTAGTGGTAAGACCAACCTGCAGAATCCAGTCTCCCGATGAAAATTTAATGTTATGATAGCATTATTTGTAATTCCGCTTCCTCCGATTGCACTGGAATACATCAATAGTACGACTGTCACCGAAAGTACGTACAAATCCTCATCTTGTAGATGCAGAAATCACACTGGATGTTGAGGTCGTCCAACAGATCGATCTGCGGCGTTTGTGATACCCTATCAACGCGAGATCAATTTTTGCTGCGTTAACCTTCGGAGTGATTTTGTTTTTTGTCACTTACGGAACAATCTCACCTTTGTAAATTGTTATACCTTTAGGAAGGCAAAAGGGTTTAACACTAAAGAAACAAATTAAAATTATATAAATATGATAAACAAAAGCTACATACACGGAGAAATTATTTTAACCCATTAATGAGTACTTATTTGTTGTTGTTATTATTCCCCCGTGTAAAGTTTACCCATTTTGATCGAAAAGCGGCATAATTCATTAAAATGACTAGTGCTGCTTTTCTTAGAAAGTGGGTAAATTTTGCACGAGGATAAAAATATCAAAACTATACGGGTACCTATTATAGACACTGTATAAAGTATAGTACCTATGAATGAATAAAGTAATTTCTCTGCGTACACTCCCGTTTCCATTTACACAATTTTTGATTACAATTGTATATTATCTCTTTTTCTCTCACGGAAATGTTACTCAATTTTTGTAAAAAGTGGATCTACTCATAAATTGAGTAGATCCACTTTTTAACGAAAATTGTTATAACATTTCCGTGAGAGAAAAAGAGATAGTATACAATTGTAATAATAAATTGAGTAAAATCAAACGGGCGTGTAGGTAAATACCCAGCAGACCGGTAACGTAAACTGGCAGCTCAGATAAATATAGGCCTTTTCATGAGACGTTTCAAATCAGCTGCGATTATTCAGTATAGACACTCTAGTAATAGACCGGACAACGTGCCGCCATGTTGTATCCAAAACGAACATTTCCTCGCATTTCCCATACGATTTGACAGTTGTTTTGGATACATCAACTGTGCCAGACTCACGTTGTCCGGTCTATTACTAGAGTGTCTATATTATTCAGCTGTTTGCCAGTTCTAGACAAACATGTTAAAAGGGCCCTTGCCAAGAAAATGTAAACATTGGATAAATTGCAGAAGAAGATTTGGACATGAAGTTTTCATAACCGTCCAAACACAATGATAACGGAAACGGAACGGAAAACGCAAATTTTGACAGTTGCTGCAAATGACTTCGATATGTCCAATTCGAATCGGCTTGAATCTAGCCTGTTTTCTTTACGACAAGCAGGTATACTCAGATCGGGCTCTGCCGTTTTCCGTTTCCGTTATCATTGTGTTTGGGCCATAAGGCCAATGTCGCAAACGTAAATAATGGCTTCTTCCGCAAATTTCTTGAAAATGCAAACTCGCACAAGTAAACAACCACTTCTATTGACGAATCCAGGTTGAAAAAAGAGGAAAACACGGAGTGGTAATAAATCTGACAGCTCCCATGTTAGAGTATAATACGAATATCTTTAAATGCTTCTAAAAAATTCAAATTATATTTTAATCAAAAGCAGTTTGTTAAATGATCGAAGAAAAATCTAAAACTGCACAATGTATTGATGCATGATGTATTTCTAATTCATCTATATAACATTGATTTAAAATATTTAAATACTGGGATGGGATGGGTTGGTAGCAAAGATAATACCTATGTGTCCAACACATGAATTTTTGCAATGTGATCAACAAATGATAGCTATTGGTAACCACACTTACTTCCTATGTGTGCTACACATACTTTTTATTTGACGCATAAACTTCATTTGTGCTCTTCCGAGGGTTCTGTTTATGTGTGAACACATCAGTGTTGTGAGGAATTTTCCATGGATTTTTGCCAAAAAATATTTGTGGATTATTTACCGTGTACCCTATGCCCAAAGAGTCGAGTAGTTTTCCTTAACGAAAAAATCTTAGACTAGCCAGGGAATTGAACCCAGCCACGAGCCTAGCCACCCAGCATACACACTTAGATTTTCATACAGAAATCTGTAAAATTTTACCGAATTCTCAACATGTTCCGGTAAAATGTTTACAGATAACTGAAAAATGTCACCGAAATCCGTCAAATCGGATTACCGAACATTCAGCTGTTGAGAATTCGGTAACAGATTACAAATTTCTGAAAAAAAAAACATTTTAAGTGTGTGGTGTTACTTTGTAGCTTCCGCAAAATTATTTAAAATAAAATTTGTTCAAAAAAAGTGCGAGCAGGACGGGAACAACTTTGAGCTACTTCAACCAGCTCATTGAACAGGGCTAATTTGAAACCTAAATTGTTCTCGAGAATCATAATACTGCTTGCGATAAACAAATTATCATAGCTAAGCAAATATTGAGAAATGATCGCGCTTTTTTTTAGCTCTGCATTATCAAATCTAGACAAACAGTCAAAAGGTCGAACATAACATTTGTAAACAATGACATCTAGCGTATTTTTCTGAGATCTGCTAGCTTTCACAAACAAAATAGCACCAGAAACCAGATATAGCTGTCAGCAACCTGGCATTTCCAGGAAATTTACGTTTCAATTCATTGTTAACAATTGTTACTTTCGACCTTTTGACGAGTTTTGTCTAGAAATGAGAACGATTCCTACAAATGTTGTTTTCAACTAATGCCGCTTCCGTCACTATTTCGCATTTCATCTCATGCGTTTCAGGTTTCAAATCAAGACGAAC
Organism: Aedes japonicus; assembly: GCA_034211315.2. Lineage (NCBI taxonomy): Eukaryota > Metazoa > Arthropoda > Insecta > Diptera > Culicidae > Aedes > Aedes japonicus. Next base: position 127,460 of record JASCZW010000421.1, on the reverse strand, counting down.
ATTACTAAACCTATCTGCAACGAGCGCCTCTCGTAACGTGTGCTTTTCTCGATTATTACGATCTTGCAATGAATCTTTTTTATGTGTTTCTAAATATATACAAATCTAAAAGTAGATACTTCTGCTGATTAATGAAAAATAAAGTAAACAAAAAGAGCTTCTCTTGCAGATAGGACGTTTTGCAATGTTTATCTTGAAATGTTTATAGGCCTTCCAGCTCCTGAAACGTTTCAGTTGACAGCAGCTCGTTGACAACTGGCCAGTTCTGCTCGTTTTGAGTTCTGATATTCCTGATATAAGAATATAAACATTTGCGGAGGAGAGAATGTACTTCCGCAATAATAGTCGCTAATTATTCTTTTAAGTTGATAGTTTCATTGGAATTGGAATCCTTTAATGTTATTGAATCGTTATGGAAGTTATCTACAATTATTTATATTATTTTTTAGTGAGTTGAATACGATTTTTTTTTAAATAAATCGATTGTACCGCTACATGGACTGACATTGAAGCTTGGAAGTATTGTCTTTTCATTCATTTTTTTTGTGCTCAAAAGTCGGAGGATAAAATTAGTTGAAAGGTATGCTATTCTTGGATTATTGCAGTTAAGATGCACATTACGATTGAAGTGTACTTGTACATAGACATTAGACATTGGATTATTGCAGTTAAGATGCACATTACGATTGAAGTGTACTTGTACATAGACACAATTAGACCACCTTGCATAGTGGTGGTCGTTCAAGTTACGCAACAAGTGTTGTAAAAGAGTTCACGTATGTGTAAATACCTCGTATTGTACTAGGCAGTTAAATGATTCGAAGCGACATATCTGAAGAAATTGATTTGGCTGCTTTCTAATTGATTCGAAAGTAAACTATATTCAAAGATAGGAAAAAAGAACATTTGGGCAGCAATTCTTTTCCCGTACGCATCAGAAAACTATAGGTACTAGAAACCAAGTAGTTCGGCTGCTATGCCTCCGGGTTATAAACGTTGATGACGGCAATGAAGCTGTTGCCTAAATGGTGCTTCTTCCGAACGATTTAGTGTATATCATTACATATTTACCTTCTTCATTGTTCAATGCTTGGTTGTCAGTCGTGTAGTATCCTTCAGGGATCCAAGGTTCCCCGGACTCCAGCAGCATGAGGAGATCTTTGTTAAACGCACTCAATGCCATGTCACTAGACAGCTCGCAGCCATCGCTTTCAAGCACAATTTGTTGGAACAGTCGTTGATATTTGGCGGATGCTGAAATATAACATTAACAATAAATCTTGCAATGCAAGCATAAAAAATAATTTTTTGACGAAATTTCAAAAACCGTAGAAGGTTAAAAATTTGTACTGCATATAAGTAACCTAATGGAAATAGAGATATTTACCTTGTTCGATTAAGCTCCTTATGGTACCGGATGCAAAAATCACATGCCTTGTTTGGCGTGAGGAATCACATACTTTGTATGGCGTTACAGTGCTCATTTTGATCAATGAACACTCTGTTCGGGAATAGGTGGTATTGAATGTTTGATGAACAAATATGTCCTGTTGTCCTCCACGAAAAATGATAGCGGGGCACGATCAACTAAATCCTCAATTGGTAAACATATGAATTTGTCGTTACTTTCATCGGTTTGAATTATTTCTATAATCCCTCGGTCCTGAGTATCAACAGCGATGAATTCATTACCGAACATCGTCACATTTTCAGTTTTAGGTTGAAAAATCAAAAGTATAATTCTCAGCACGTAGAAACATTCCATATTCATCATGCCGTAAAAAAACACAGTCTCCTGCTGAATATGTATATCCCAAAAACGTTCCTTTTTCGACAAATAAATTTCCAATACTATCATATTTTAACTCCTGTAAAGCATTGTGAATGAACTGGGAAGATCGAAACAATTCTCAACATACTTTTCTATAAGAAAGTTGTTTTTTAATCGCTTGGTTTGCGTATTTAAAAGACCCTGGTAGTACTGGTGTTGTTCACTGCAAAATTTAACTACGTTTTTGAAATTTATTGTTGTCCGGAGACAACGCTTAAAAAAACAGTGCTTCCTCTCGCAAAAGAGTGTACAGTAGGACATTATTGGGCCCATCGATGACATATAACGAGGATAATGTAGAGTGTAGTGGTGTTTGGGTCTCAACGGAATATCAAACAAGGCTGTTCTTAGTTCTATGTATTCTCTGAGCTCTGTAGCTAAAATTTTGATTTGAATATTTGAGAGTACTGGAGATGTTATGACGTCTGTTATTCTTTTTAATTGAAGCAGCATAATTATCTCTGGCTGATTGTAATTGATGTTGGTTTTCTTCAAGAATACAAATGGAAAAATTTGCACAAGGTGCCATACATCACAAGCCTTGGCTTTTAAGTTGCCTGTTCTACGTTTGAAATTGAATATAATTTTTGTGTTTATATTTAGCTGTTTGAACAGACTGTTTACCCTGCCCTGTAAGTAAGTTGCAGAAATAGTACCATTCGCGATTATTTTTCTAAGTATAAGGAAAAGGTCATAATTAACCCATCCTTCAAAGAGATCATGGGCTACACATGGTACAGCACCCAAATCGAACATGTCAAAATATTTAAGTTCGTCGAAAATACACTTATGTTTTACACCATGGTATAGAACCTGCATGGGATTATTCTCAATAGCTTTCAAGTCGTCTTTGTTCAGTTCTGGAGTCCTTGGGGTTGCTATTTCGTATAGATTAGTTCGAAATGATTCTAACGTTGTGTAGCATGTGCGACAGAAAAAGGAATTTTTCGAAAAGTTTTCCGACAAACCTGATAGTTGGTGCGCACCTAAATTATCGTTCATGGTTGCAAAAACGGAACCGAATATTGTTTCCTCTTCACCACCACCATGAATGACGATGCCTTGTTCCTCTAATGTCTTCAAATCTTCGATAAGTCGCCGAAATATTTTAGCAGTCCCAAAGTAGGAGAAATCGTTATTTTTGCAAACCAAGACTAGGTGAACGTTATCAGTGAGACATCGCAAGTGAGGTGGCAGGTTTCCCAATACCATATACACGAGAAGAAGCTTGTATTTCGATGTGGCGTTCCCCAATTGATTCGGCACTACTTCAGCAGCATCTTGGTAAATGAAAATATTCACCGTTTTTCTGCTGAAGAAAGCACTGTTTTTAAATTTCATTCCATCTGTGTAGTCACACATGTACCCTGGAACTTGTATATTGTTTCTAAAGGTTGCTTTGTACACATTTGTGTCGTTCAAAAGTCCACGTAAGGTATCGAGGATCGGAACATAGTAGTAAAAACAGTCATTGTGCTCCCCGTCTTTTTGAAGGTCAATTCGTACAGGATACACATAGGAGTAATTTTCACTAAAATATTTCCTGCGCATATATGCCGAACGAAAAATTCCTTCAGAACCAAATACTTTGTTCATTAAAAGACCATCCTGTAATTCACCAATCACAACAGTTTTTGAAACGTCGGACAAATTTAGTTTTTTAGCCTGTTCTTCTCCTTTTTCTGTCAGATATTTTGACTGGATACGAGCTACTTCCCCGAGAGTTTCCACTAGTTCTTGTATTGCACTATTTGTGACATGGTGTTTGGCTAAAAGTTTAAGAAAGAGACTTCCAAACACTTTTTCAATACGGTTTAGTGGATGTAGATCTTTATCGTCTACTCTGTACTCCGATGCACATATTTCTTCTGGTTCTTCTTCAATCTTTTTGTCATCACAAAACCAATCAGCGAGCCCCCCACCGTCTTCCTCGTTCACACAATCCGATGTATCTTCCGGCATTGCAGTTTGTATGCACTTCTTAAATCCTCGGTGTGCGTACATTTTATGGATTCTCAGGCTATTACACGTCGCGAATGGCTTCCTTGTCGGACACTCTAGAGGACAGTACACAGGTAGTCCGGAGGAGATGTGATCGGAAGCGTGCCTCATAATTTTTTCAAACGAGTGTTCCGTAAATCCGCAAGTAGGTAACGAACACTTGAACAAACAGACACTTTTCCTCGTTCGATCCTGATGCTGAAACCGGATATGCTTCCGGAATGATGACAATGAACCAAATTTTTTTTTCGCATTTTGAAAATGGGCACTTGAAACACTTTTCGTGACGGTGGAGCCGATTATGCACTAAATACAATTTAAGATTCGTCGAAACCACTTGACAATAGTCACATTTGATATTATAATCCTGATCCATTTTAAAGTAACCTTTTTTTATTTTTCAATCCGATGACTGCGAACACTCAAGCAACGATTGAATATGGCGTCCGGTTTGTTTCTAATGAAACTCGCCTTTTCTACACGTCAAATTAGTTTCACATCGGATCGTGTAAATATAATTTGACTGAGCTGAACTTTAGTGACAAAGGATTTACATTTCCGAAAAAATATTTACAGTTCAACGATGTTTAGTGTTCCATTTATGTGCATGGACATTCGCTTAAATATACGCGACATATATGATTACACGATATTGTATTGTATAATATTTCGTAATACGCTATTGCTAATGTTCATATTTTTTTTCTGTGCAGCAGAGCAGACCGTACCTCGTAGTACTGCTTCTCAAAAACAGCATAAGCGTTGTTCGTCTCCTCTTCGTACTCCCCTTTGGTGTCAAGCTCACATATTTCCTCCTGCAACTCATTAAATTCCTCCCATGTTACCTCTAATTTGTCCAACCGGGTTTGAACTTGCCCTACATGTGTTGCCGGGTCATATGCCTCCAAAAACTGCAAATGCCGACGCAGAACAGCATAGATGCGTTCGCGTTTCTTTATTTTATCCTTCACCCCTCCAGCCATACCCGCACTATCAGATCCACAGTAAATGACGCAAGCAATCGACCGAAAATAGTAAACAAAAAAAGACCCAGGAAGTACCGCCGATAAAACTAGAAAGTCAATGGACAGTCACTCACCTGTGACCTATCCAAAGCAGGCCTTGTATTATATTTAATAATCGCCAAGCTACGGCCCCCGTGACCAAGTCGATTGCTCTGCTGACCTCTTGGTATTGATATTGCCAAGTGTTATTCCGGTAAACCGATTCGTTGCAGTCCCGTATGATGCAAAATTCCAAAAACAACTAATTCGGTGTCACCTATCGTCGTTCGTCAGTACCCCACTTTTCTCGATGGCGCGTTGTCGTCTGTAGCTGAGATGAATTGTTGATCTTGCCGAACCAAACGCCACACTCGCATTCAAAGTCGATCCAAAATATAAACAGTCCGATACTATTCACTGACGACTCCGTTCGACACATAGAAGGGTAAAAGAGATCCAAATAGCACAAACAAGATAGGCGTAAATATTGGACAGGCACTCACCTGAGGCCTGTTGTAAATTGGCCTTGTATGACGAATATAACAGCAACCAAATGAGCCGATCCACTGGGTACTAACATGTGTACCGAAGTTTTCCGATCAAGATCCGAAACACCACGTGTAGCCGTCGGTATCCACAAACCGAAATCGAATCCAATTGATAGTGTGCGCAAAGCACGTCTTCCTTTCTCCACAGAATGTTGTCCAATTCTTTCTACCAAATCCAATCTACTATCGCGGAAGAAACTCGCACGTGACTCTCGCAGAAAAGGAGAAAAAGAACCACAATAGCACCGTACGTAAATATTTTAAAGAATTAGGACCACCACTCACCTGTGGCCTAATTAATTAAGGCCTTGTATTGCTTATAACTGCTACGGTGTTCGAGTAACTGAAGATTATCAGACAAGACAAAGATGCTTCACCAATCCTAACAGCAGACCTGCAACATGCTTTGTACGCCGAGTGGATTCTTTCGGCAACAAAGAGTTATTGTTGCTAACAATCGATGAAATATTTCAGGTTGCTTTCCCAAAGATGACTACCAGCACTGGGGATAAGATGTCGCCCAAACTCAAAGCTTCTCCACAATGAAACAATAGCCCAATTGAGGGATTCCATCCAGAATGTGCCGGAAATCCCAAAAATCATACCCGATCATCATTGATTTGGATGAAACTTGGCACATGAGTTCGGTACGTTGGAAAAAAAAAATTCCACTGGTGTTAAGATAATTTGGGTTCAAGAGTAACTTTTGAGATGGGCGTATGTGTTTTTTCCAACATTTTACTTGAAAAATCGTAGTTCAAAAACCATTAAATTTAGAGAAAAACTTTATATAAGGGAATTGTAGGGAACAAAAAAGCCTTTCTTAAAAAAATATACACAGAAAAAAAAATTTTTTTTTCATCAAGAAAAATCAAAAATAATTACTAAAAATAAAATATCTAAAAAAAATTATTTTTAATATTTTTTTAATTTGTTGTATAAAAATTTGAGGAAAAAAGACACGTTTTGAAAAAAACTCTAGGATGGACGCTCTTATAATAAAAAAGTTTCTCAAATAGCGAACTTTGGTGTATATTTCAAATTTTGGTTATTCATTCTTATAAATAAATTTTGATGTTACAATATGGTTTTGAAGATCATGTCAAACAATAATGATTATAATGATAAACCACGTAAACGCAACCGTTTTCAAGATATTTCTGATTTTCTTTCAATAAAATTTCAAAACCTCAAAAAATACGCCCTTTTCATAAATTACTCGTGATATTAAAACAACAATAGCTAACGATTGTTTCTCTTGTATTTTTAGCCTTTTTAAAACACATGTATGTGCCTCTTAACAGCTCGTCGATTGAAAAAGCTTCACTTAAAGTTATAAGACAAAAATAATGAATTATGGTTGGATTTATATTTATATATACCATTTATTAGTCTCGGTCATTGATAATATTACATAAACATTATATAAACTATTGATTGCTTTTATATATATTATGAATCCTGCCTTCTTCGTCATTCGAAAACAGTTTTACAAAAACTTCGTTTTCTGAAATTGGAACGAATGAGTGGTACTTTTGTGTACCTGCAATCGTTTTAGTCTGTCGGTAAATTTCATTCCATTCTGCTACCCCCTGTTCATACTCTTCATGTGATACATAACAAAACGACATTTTTGTTAAACAATCATCACTTTTTTGGTTCGCCCATTCGAATAACTCTAATGCACTTTTTATAGGGTGTTTATGTTGTACAGCAAGGCTTGCATATCTTGCCATTCGTTTTAATGTACCACCAATTGCATCGCAAGGTCCCTTACCGTGGGATGTTGCGAAAAAATGCCATTCAGCATCAATATTGTATTTCTTTTTAAACTTACAAAGGCTTGCAAAGTTCTTCCTATTTTTATATTGGGATGCTGTCCCGTCAGACATAAACGTAGCTTTCTTTACTTTAATTTTTGTTTGCAAAAAGCTTATTAGTTTTGAAATAAACACCTGCACCGCAATCGTATCATGTTTCAACACTTCTGAGATAACAATGAAACTGATATTTTTAAGTATTCCAGATTCCGTGTAATAAATGACAAAAGGGTGAATAGTGGCTTGCTCATTACTCCAATAACTACTTTGAACAGCATCTTGAAAAACAAATGAATAATTTTCAGAAAAATCACAAATTATTATTACTTCGCCGTCTTTAAGACAACTTTTATAATCTCTCAAGAAACTAGACTGCTGAGATTTGACAAAATCGTGGGATACTTATTGTTCCAACTTTTCACAAAAATAAGCAATAAATTCATCAATTGGTTTAACAAGTGTCTCTAAACTACATCTATCAGTTGAAATCCATTGCTCAAAAGATATTTCAACTAAACCACGTTTTTCTAATTTGTCTGTTAAACTACTCTCAAAATCTGAAAAGCCTGGACATCGTTCGCATTCACGGAGGTAACATTTTTTAGTTCTAGTTGATGAGCTACATAATATTTCTTCAAAACACAATTTATAATCATTCTCGAATGAATATTTTCTAAGACCATGAAGCATCAAGTTAATGTTCTCATGAATGGTGCAAACACAAATGTTATGAGAACCTGTGCTGCCAAGTAATTTGCAATGCTTTGGTCTTAGTGCTGCAAAAGAGCTAAACCCAACAGCATTTTGAGGCATCTCTTGAAATGAAAGCTTCTCTTAATGAACAAACTAAAAGGCGCTTTTGAATATGAACCCTCTTACCTTCACTCCTCACTGAAACGTAGTCGTTCATACCAGGGGTTGCTCGTGTAATCTCATCACTGTCGTAAAATTGCAAAATTTGGTTTTTTATTTCCGGGTTCAGACCGTGTCCCAGCTTTTCGTTAGGGGCAGCTAAAACACCTTCGTGCTTTGCAAGGAATTTAGCTTGTGATACGATGTACTTGTTTGTTATTCCAAATTCTGCCATTACTCTTTGATTTGTCCAAGATTGTGGTAAAACCGAAAGTATCCTTACTTGATCGTCCCTCGAAGTTTCTGGATCAGCATACCGGTCCTTTAGCTGCGCGATTATTTCGTCATATTCGGCTGCTTTCACTTTCAATTGTTCCAGGTCATCCTCCTCCGCTTGATCCCCAAATATGTGTGTCCGAATGCCGTTTGAAACATCTTTGAACTTTTTGCGGGCATAATTTACGTTCAGGAACTTTTTAGCCGATATTGGCGAAACGTTGATTCCAGCTACGCCCTTGTTAAATAGCTCAATATTATGGCGCCTTGAATAATCTTGCACACTGCTATCAGATGGCACTGACATTAATGATATTGCCGATGGCGTTTCCTCGAGACCATACAAGTCTACTTGCCGTGATGTAGATGGTTGTGGATCCATAATGTTAGTAATTGATGGTTTCTCACTAGGCTCCGAAATTGCAGCATGGGATTGTTCCGTTCTATTTAAATGCAAACGACAATTATCACAAATCATCAAAGAAGTGTCCAAATGTGTTTTGCCCATAAACTTGAGTTACGTTACCTGACATACGTTATAGCTGCTATTTGTCTACCTACCTTAAACAATATGTGTTACTTTCATCGCTACATCACCGAACTGTTCGGAGTGTAGTTTTCACACACTACACCCGACCTCTAACATCGTTGGAGCTTGGCAAAATAGTCAGCAGTTCGATTAATATGCTTCTTCTATATGACCCTCCGCATAATTTCATCATCTGTCCATTTCACACTTGTCGCCCCTGCGACATCTATCTCGCTGTTACTTTCATCGCTTTAGCAAATTCGCTCCCTTCATTCTCTGAGCGGCCCGACCGATACAGCCATAAAACAATTATAAATATATTGATTGCAATATTAAAACAATAGTGCTATTTATCTTGTTCTTTTCAAATGAGTCTTCTTATCATCCTGATATCAAAAGAAAAGAGGACATTAGAGTAATGTGAACGTTATAATATGAAGATCTTGGAAAATTTATCATTTCTGGTGGAAATCTCGATTAACTTAAGAAAAGAGCGAATTTTCTGAGGTTTTTTCATTCTTTTGAAATAAAATCCGAAAAATCTCGAAAACGGTTGCGTTCAGGTGATTTATCATTATCATCATTATTGTTTTTAATGATCTCCAAAATCATATTGTATAATTAATTTTCATTTATAATAATGAATAACCAAAATTTGAAATATGCACCAAAGTTCGCTCTTCGGAAAACTTTTTTATTATAAGAGCGTCCATCCTAGAGTTTTTTTCAAAACGTGTCTTTTTTTCTCAAATTTCCACAAAACAAATTTGAAAAATATTAAAAATAATTTTTTTTTATATTTGATTTTTAGTATTTATTTTCGATTTTACTTTATGAAAAAAAATTTTTTTTTTCAGTGTACATTTTTTTTACAAAGCCTTTTTAGTTCTCTACATATCCCCCATATAAAGTTTTTCTCTAAATGTAATGGTTTTTGAACTACGATTTTTCAAGTGAAATGTTGGAAAAAAAACATACACCCATCTCAAAAGTTACTCTTGAATCCAAATAATCTTAACACCAGTGGATTTTTTTTTCAACATACCGAAGACCTGTACCAAGTTTCATCAAAATCGAAGATAGTTGTGTTTGGTGACCGACCGATTTGGCGTGGAATCAGTCTCCTATAACGAGTTGATTAAACAGATCAAAAAGCGCTTTGATCTGAGCGAATTCAGTTCTGAATACTGCTTGAAGCGTTGACACCGAAATGCTGTACGCTTTGAAGGAGTTCTACTCGATTATAAAACTATATCAGATTTTCTTTGCAACCGGTGAGCAACAAGCCATCGAAAATGAGTTTCGTGAGATGTGGACGGCAATCATCTGCAAGGAGGAGGAGATCCGGATGACTTGAAAACTTGTTGGAGAAAACTGCTGTGTTTCAAACGAGCAGATGAGAAGCAGGCTTTTCTCTTGCTAAGATAGTTCATTGTGAACTTTCTACTTATCCCTGTATTACTAATTTCCTATAGAAAAAATATCCGTTTCGCTGTGGTGTTATGTAGGGACACCGACAAATACTATCATTGGTTATACCCAACGCGTTGCGTGTTAGTCTGGAAGCACGAAGTCAAAGTGGCGAATATAATGCACGGGCTAGTGTGGTAAAAAGTAGCTCGGCGTGCAGTGTAGTCTTTGGACATGGCTCGGTAGCTATGCTGCTTTACGTTATCTTCTTCCGAATCTTGTCAGCCTTGTTCGGCGCTGGTGGAACTGCTTGAATTCTCCATGGTACCATCATCATTGCGATGCTACGAACCAACGAGATACGATGTGCACGACACGAAGTCATTCAAAGAATGGAGCGACAATCGAATCAAACATTATTTTCCTTATTTGCAGTTATTGTTTGAAACCAATAACTATGAATCCATCCAACATTTGTCAAACTTTGTCTTTTTCATCTCAAAACTATTTTTCCTTAATTTGACCAGCGCTTTAGTTCTATCAATATTATATTTTAGTTGGATCTCACGAGTACAAATATACTGAACATAAGTTAAAATGAAGCTAAGTTATAAGTTTTTGTTGGTCTGAAACAGTCATATTTTTTGTTGTTTAGTGGTATTGTTTTATGTAGAAACAATCATGTTTATCAAGAAATGAGAAGAAAAATTAGTACTTTCCATTTAATTCTAACTACTTTTATTGATTGGGAAACTAGGAGAATTTAAAATTAACACTTCATTTGATCACTTTAAAAAAATAGAAAATAAAACATTGAAACACTTTTTCAAATTTTCGCTAGTAAACGCGAGCAAATTCCTATTAATTCTACTATGAGCTTATCTTCTGACAGATAGGCCTATTTCGTCTGCTACTTACAGACTTTTTCAATGTCGAGTGCTCGACTTGGACTCTTTTGTATTCTTGCATTACATTTGAATGTATATCTATATTTTTTGTTCGGGCTGCTAAAAAATAACGTTTTTTTTACTTCTAGGCTCACAAACATCAAAAATATCAGTCTGCCTGGAAGCGGTTTGTATTCTCTTGAACGTAATAAGAAAAATAGTGCAATCAGCAAACAATCCCGGATGGTTGCAAAACCATCCTGTAACACTGGTGCAAGTTCTGTTCTCTCTGTATCACAATCTGCCCGATTTTATGCCTGTTGTAATGTCAGCTGAAGTAACAACTGCATTGATAAGTATCATTTTTCCTTACGGCTCCAAAGATGTTGAAAACGGCAGCCTCTCTTCGTCTTCGGGAGAGTTGGTATCTTACAGAGAGCTTGAGAAACGTATTACAGATAAAAAAGATCAACATCTTATAGAACATCCCGTACGCAAATTCGTCATTGATTTCCTGCGTGTCATTGCAGTGGATTCGCTAAGCTTGGCATACAGTGGAAAATGTACACCAGTTGTAGATTATATTTTAGATGCTCATCCAGAAAATAGTTCATTTGATTCGAGAAGTGAATTCTTGACAGAAATAATAACAACCCTTGTAGATCATTTACTAGCCGCTGAAATTTTGGTAGGAGAACAAGCTGCTCTTCCGATTGTTCCGTTACTTCATAGCGATGTACAGAACATAGCACCAAATGTGTTCTATCTGACAGCAAGAATAGTTGATAAACTGTGGCAAGAAAGCCTCAATAAAAATCCACATGATATTTTTGAATTTATTATTAAACTAATTACACAATCAAGAAGACGGCCATGTGGTTTTTCATTGGAAAACTTGTATCATTCGTTGAATCGTTGCATTTTATACCTCCTATCACGGCCGACTGAAGCTGTTCCAGATCAGATGATGGTTATGGAAGCACTTCACAAATTGACAACAAATAGGCTGATCATTTTTGGGGCTGGAAATCACGAATTAGAATTTATCGGATGTCTGACATTTTGTTTAATGCAGCTAGCTGTTAACGATCGCATTCCATTAGATACTACAGATACAAAGGACATTGATCGCACAACAACTTGGCATATTCATAGATCTAATAACTCACATGATTGTGAGAATAAATCACTTAACCATCATCAAGGAACAAATTTAGTAGGAAACGCCGCACTGCGAGTATGGGAAGAGCTATATGTTTGTAAGAAACCAGCCATCGAAGAAGTTTTCAAAATAAGTCTAAGTCCTCCAATAAACAATACCAACGCACCGGACATGACGATAACCAGAGAGCAAATCCTGGAATCTGCTAAAAAACATTGGATTACCTACATAGATGGCGAAAAAAGAGCTCAGGATAGAATACCTTGGGAGTTGCATAATAATATGAAATCAAAAATTCAAAAAGTAACTGGAAACTTAACCAGACTTGCAAGTCGCACTAAAGTGAGAAAAAGTGATCAAAATAAAGAAAAATCTGAAATTGGTGCGGAAACAATGTATCAGTTGAATCTTGTTAAATTAGGTTTAGTAAAGGAGTTCTGGGAACTACGAAATTTTCAACAAGTTCACATTGCGCAACATACTCAACAATACGTGTACCAAGAATGGCTTCAATCAAAAGCTGAATTATTTAGAGAAAGAGGACTCTGGGGACCGGAAGGAACGGTAAATTTCACAAAATGGGCACTAGATACAACTGAAGGGCCTTATCGTATGCGCAAAAAAATGATGAAAAATGATCTCTTCTACATCCATTACCCATATAGACCTGAATTGGAGTCATCCGATCAAGCAAGTATAAGAAATAACCATTCGTTCGTTGTTCAGAGGGCAAATTGATAAATTAATATTTAAATTTGAAAATTTATTGCACCAGAGTTAGATAGAAAAACAAAACAATTTCAAAACTGAAAATCTTTTTCTTGACACAATAATAATAACAAAACGATACCATTTTATGATAATGTAGATGCCTGTAAATCATTCCCTCTTGGCAGTAATCCTGAAAGTACAGAGATATGCGGAAATTCAATCCAACGGTTTGACAACGGTGTTCGTTTTGTTTACAAAGGCTGCCAACATTTCCGCAGAGAAAAATGTTATAGCTTTGTGCGTGACCCCGTCGTTGTCAGCTCCTTTTTTTGGCTACATTTATAACGAAGATGAGATTTATTATGAGTATATATTAAATTATGAGCTATGAAGTATTACAAAGTTTTGCACTAGCTACGGAGGTGTTAAATCATCGAATCATCACATATCTCTGAACTGTGCAGATTATATGGTGATTCCTAATGTTTACTTCAGACTTGGCGATTCCTTTATTGAACGGCTATGAGGGGATCGGCGAACCGAACAAACAAACAATATAAGACACCGGTGCACAATTTTCGTAAAAAGTGGATCTACTCAATTTTTGACTAGATCCAATTTTTACGAAAATTGAGTAACTTTTCCATGTAAAAAAATGGATAGTAATACGAACGAAAGAGAGGGTGTTTTGAGCGTGTAAACGTTCGGTAAAAAATTGAACCGAGTTTAGTGTTATTTTCTAAGCGTGTTAACAAAGAAAAAATTAAACAATAGACCAAATCACCGTAACTCCGCCCCTCAGATTTGACAGATACTGGTGCCCTTGTGTTCAGAAACTCGTGTGTGACAAACAAGGACGGGTGACACGACGGCTGTTGCTATCTCTTATACCCTGTTATCCGTCCTTGTTTTTCACACAGGAATTTCTGAACACAAGGGCGCCAGTATCTGTCAAATCTGAGGTGTGACGTCACTGTGATCTATTCTATATAACAAAAATGATAAATTTGAATGAGGCGGAGGTGTGTAATCTTCTAACATGCCAAAATTTAAAGTTGAAGTCGTGTATGGTGTGAGGCAGACGTCAACATATTGTGTTGACAAGTCTGTTAGCACATGTCACACCTACTCCATTTATGGCCGATTTCTTCACCCTCGCTTAAATTTTAAACCAGGTTTACCCATATAGTTAAACCTTGTTTAATGCTTAAGTGGAGGTGAAGATATCAGCTCTTAGGGTTTATGCATAGGGAAACAGCTTATCTTGTGAACAGCTTTGACCTCTTTTGCAAATTAGCAATGGTACTAGCATTTAAGGATATATATGATCAAATCCTTATACTTTCGAAATATTCTGAGCAGAAACCTCAAATACTATTATTACTTCAGGCGTGAAAGCGTGAAATTTTCAAGAATGCTTCACTGGTTTGCTTCATAATTGGTTAGCAATTATAGCGCTGTTTGTTTTTTTTTTAATGTGATTTTTAACGTCAATCCATCCAGCAGGGCACTTTTCACAAAATTAAAAAAAAACATGTTTTTTGTGGTGTACCAACAGCGTACCATAGCGTACCTACGAGGATTTGAATCGTACCTGTCAAATTCTTTGTTTTGTGGTGCCCCGTTGAATAGATTATATATCGATTTTTCGAAATTTTCAAAGAACGATATAAAAATAACGCCAACGTGATGTACCAATAGCGTACCTACTGAATTGATGTTTCGATTTGAACGTACTCAAAAATTTCATACTTACTTATATAAAACTTTTAAAAAAATATTATATGTAAAATCTGACCTCGGATTCAGATTTCTCAGAGAATTCTAGCCCAAAATGACCTATAGAACATTCTACGCTGATTTATAGTCAAAAATGTATTTAATGTTATACGTTTAGAGAAACACCCTTGAATGGATACTACCGCTGGCGCATTGTGTATACCCCTGCATGTAGAGATAATAAGCAAACTTGATATGATCATTTTAAAGTATGTTTTTTTATCATAAAAAAGACAATCTGTAACAGGTAAAGGTTAAACGTAGGGCATTGGGAAGATATGGGGGATTTTTCTTAGAGGATTTATTTTTTCTGATTATTTTCATAACAATGGTACGTAAGAATTTTGTGCCCTGCTGAGGATTTTATTTTCTCAAACTATTTTCCAAAGATCCACTAACAAATTTTTTTGGTAAATATTGAACGTACCTCAAGGCAAATGAACTTCAATTAGAAGACATGGGGGATTTTTTCTGATTATTTTCATTAATACGTAGCTACGAGAGAATTTTGTGCCCTGCTGAAAATTTTATTTTCTCAAACTATTCTCAGAAGATCCACTAACAAGTTGTATGGGTAAATATTGAACGTACCTCAAGGCAAATGAACTTTATTTAGAAGACATGGGAGATTTTCTTAGAGGATTTAGTATTTTTTCTGATTATTTTCATCAATGTGGTGGTACGTGAGAATTTTGTGCTCCGTTGAGGATTTTATCT
Source organism: Aedes japonicus (assembly GCA_034211315.2). Lineage (NCBI taxonomy): Eukaryota > Metazoa > Arthropoda > Insecta > Diptera > Culicidae > Aedes > Aedes japonicus. Next base: position 111,933 of record JASCZW010000421.1, on the reverse strand, counting down.
TCTCAAACTGTTCTCGAAGATCCATAAACAAGTTGTAATAAAGATTGAACGTACCAAGGCAAATGAACTTTATTTAGAAGACATGGGGATTTTCTTAGGAGGATTTATTTTTTCTGGTTATTTTCATAAATACATAGATACGTGAGAATTTTGTGCCCTGCTGAGGATTTTATTTTCTCAAACTATTGTCAGAAGATCTAACCAATAACCAATGTTGTTTGGGTAAAGATTGAACACCAAGGAAAATGAACTTTATTTAGAAGACATGGGGATTTTTCTTAGAGGATTTATTTTTTGATTATTTTCTATAAATAATGTAGGCATGAGAGAATTTTGTGCCCTTGCCGAGGATTTTATTTTCTTCAAACTATTCTCAAAAGATCTACTAACAAGTTGTTTGGGTAAATATTGAACGTACCTCAAGGCAAATGAACTTTTATTTAGAAGACATGGGGATTTTCTTAGAGGATTTATTTTTTTCTTGATTATTTTCATAACAATGTAGGTACGTGAGAATTTTGTGCCCTGCTGAGATTTTATATTCTCAAACTGTTTCAGAAGATCCACATAAAACGTTGTATGGAACATTGAACGTACCTCAAGGTAAATGAACTTTATTTAGAAGACATGGGGGATTTTCTTAGGGAGGATTTATTTTTTCTGATTATTTTCATAAACAATACTGCTACGAGAGAATTTTTGTAACCTGCTGAGGATTTTTATTTTTCAAACTATGTTCAGAAAAATCCACTAACAAGTTGTATGGGTAAACATTGAACGTACCTCTGGTTGCAAATGAAATTTATTTAGAAGACATGGGGATTTTCTGGAGGATTTATTTTTTCTGATTATTTTCATAAATAATGTAGGTACGTGAGAATTTTGTGCCCTGCTGAGGATTTTTATTTTCTCAAACTACTCTCAGAAGATCTACCAACAAGTTGCTGGTAAAGACGGAACGTACCCTCAAGGCAATTGAACTTATTTAGAAGACATTGGGGATTTTCTTAGAGGATTTATTTTTTCCTATTATTTTCATAAATACGTAGGTACGTGAAAATGTTGTGCCCTGCTGAGGATTTTATTTTCTCAAACTATTCTCAGAAGATCCATAAACAAGTAGTATGTGTAAAGATTGAGCGTACCTCAAGGTAAATGAACTTTATTTAGAAGACATGGGGGATTTTCTTAGGAGGATTTATTATTTTCTGATTATTTTCATAAATACGTAGGTACGTGAGAATTTTGTGCCCTGCTGAGGATTTTATTTTCTCAAACTATTCTCAAAAGATCTACTAACAAGTTGTTTGGGTAAAGATTGAACGTACCTCAAGGCAAATGAACTTTATTTAGAAGACATGGAGGATTTTCTTAGGAGGATTTATTTTTTCCTGATTATTTTCATAAATACGTGAGTACGAGAGAATTTTGTGCCTTGCAGTGGATTTTATCTTATCAAACTATTCTCAGAAGATTCACTAACAAGTTGTATGGGTAAAGATTGAACATACCTCAAGGAAAATGAGCTTTATTTAGAAGACATGGGGGATTTTCTTAGAGGATTTATTTTTTTTCTGATTATTTTCATAAATAATGTGAAGCTACGAGAGAATTTTGTGTCCTGTTGAGGATTTTATTTTCTCAAACTATGTTCAGAAAATCCAATTAACAAGTTGTATGGTAAACATTGAACGTACCCTCAAGGTAAATGAAATTTATTTTAGAAGACATGGGGATTTTCTTAGAGGACGATTATTTTTGATTATTTCTCATAAATAATGTGTACGTGTGAGAATTTTTCAGTCTCTGTTGAGGATTTTATCTTCTCAAACTATTTTCAGAAGATCCACTCAACAAGTTGTATGGGTAAAGATTGAACATAAATTTCAAGGTAATTGAACTTTTTATTTAGAAGACATAGGGGATTTTCTTAGGAGATTTATTTTTTTCCTTGATTATTTTCATAAATACGTAGCTACGAGAGAATTTTGTGTCCTGCTGAGGATTTTATTTTCTTAAACTATGTTCAGAAAATCCACTAACAAGTTGTATGGGTAAACATTGAACGTACCTCAAGGTAAATGAAATTTATTTAGAAGACATTGGGGATTTTCTTAGGAGGATTTATTTTTTTCTGATTATTTTCATAATACTTAGATAATGCGAGAATTTTGTGCTCTGCTGAGGATTTTTATTTTCAAACTATTGTCAGAAGATCCACTAACAAGTTGTTTTAAGTAAAGATTGAACACACTGCTGAAAAATGAACTTTATTTAGAAGACATGGGGATTTTCTTAGGAGGATTTATTTTTTTTGATTATTTTCATAAATACGTAGGTACGAGAGAATTTTGTGCCCTGCTGAGGATTTTATTTTCTCAAACAATTTTCAAAAGATCTACTAACAAGTTGTTTGTGTAAACATTGAACGTACCTCAAGGCAAATGATTTTCTTAGGAGGATTTATTTTTTTCTGATTATTTTCATAAATACGTAGGTACGAGAGAATTTTGTGCCCTGCTGAGGATTTTATCTTCTCAAACTATTCTCACAAGATTCACTTACAAAAGAAGGGTAGAAGATTGAACATACCAAGGAAAATGAGTCATATTTAGAATACATGGGGTATTTTCTTAGGAGGATTTATTTTTTTCTGATTATTTTCATAAATTACCGAAGCATGAGAGAATTTTGTATCCTTGCTGAGGATTTTATTTTTCAAACTATGTTCAGAAAATCCACTCAACAAGTTGTATGGTAAACATTGAACGTACCTCAAGGTAAATGAAATTTATTTAGAAGACATGGGGATTTTCTTAGAGGATTTATTTACTTGATTATTTTCATTAATACGTAGGTACGTGAGAATTTTGTGCCTGCTATGAGGATTTTATCTTCAAACTATTCTCAGAAGATCCAATTAACAAGCTGTATGGGTAAAGATTGAACATACCCTCAAGTTGCAATTGAACTTTATTTAGAAGACATTGGGATTTTCTTAGAGGATTTATTTTTTCATTATTTTCATAAATACATAGATACGTGAGAATTTTTGTGCCCGTTGAGGATTTTATTTTCTCAAACTATTGTAAGAAGATCCACCAATGTTGTTTGGTAAAGATTGAACATACCAAGGAAAATGAACTTTATTTAGAAGACATGGGGATTTTCTTAGAGGATTTATTTTTTTGATTATTTTCAGAATACGTAGGTACGAGAGAATTTTGTGCCCTGTTGAGGATTTTATCTTCTTCAAAATATTGTCAGAAGATCCACTAACAAGTTGCATGTAAAGATTGAACGTACCTTAAGGCAAAATGAACTTTATTTAGAAGACATGGGGATTTTCTTAGAGGATTTATTTTTTCTGATTATTTCTCATAAATACGTAGGAACGTGAGAATGTTGTGCCTGCTGAGGATTTTATTTTCTCAAACTATTCTCAGAAGATCCACTAACAAGTTGTATGGGTAAAGATTGAACATACCAAGTGAAAATGAGTTTTATTTAGAAGACATGGGGGATTTTCTGAGGATTTATTATTTTCTGATTATTTTCATAAATACGTAGTTAATGAGAATTTTTGTGTCCTGTTGAGGATTTTATTTTCTCAAACTATGTTCAGAAAATCAACTTACAAGTTGTATGGGTAAACATTGAACGTACCTCAAGGTAAATGAAGTTTATTTAGGAAGACATGGGGATTTTCTTAGAGGATTTATTTTTTCTGATTATTTTTCATAAATACGTAGAACGTGAGAGAATGTTGTGCCCTGTTGAGGATTTTATCTTCTCAAACTATTGTCAGAAGAAGATCCACTAACAAGTTAAAGGGTAAAGATTGAACGTAAATTTACAAGGCAATTGAACTTTATTTAGAAGACATTGGGGATTTTCTTAGGAGGATTTGTTTTTTTCTGATTATTTTTATAAATACATAGATACGTGAGAATTTTGTGCCCTGCTGAGGATTTTATTTTCTCAAACTATTGTCAGAAGATCCACTAACAAGTTGTTTGGGTAAAGATTAAACATACCTCAAGGAAAATAAACTTTATTTCGAAGACATGTTGGGGGATTTTCTTAGAGGATTTATTTTTTTTTTGATTATTTTTCATAAATACGTAGGTACGGAGAGAATTTTGTGCCCTGCTGAGGGGATTTTATTTTCTCAAACTATTCTCAGAAGATCCACTCAACAAGTTGTTTGGCTAAAGATTGAACGTACCTCAAGGCAAACGAACTTCATTTAGGAAGACATGGGGATTTTCTTAGGGAGGATTTATTTTTTCTGATTATGTTCATAACAATGTAGCTACGAGAGAATTTTGTGTCCTGCTGAGGATTTTGTTTTCAAACCATGTTCAGAAATCCACTAACAAGTTGTATGGTAAACATTGAACGCACTCAAGGTAAACGAAATTTATTTAGAAGACATGGGGGGATTTTCTTAGGAGGATTTATTTTTTTCTGATTATTTTCATAAATACGTAGTGGTACGTGAGAATTTTGTGCCCTTGCTGTGGATTTTATCTTCTCAAACTATTCTCAGAAGATCCACTAACAAGTTACAGAAGATCTGAGAGAATTTTGTGCCCTGCTGAGGATTTTATCTTCTCAAACTATTCTCACAAGATTCACTTACAAGTTGTATGGGTAAAGATTGAACATACCTCAAGGAAATGAGCTTCTTTATTTAGAAGACAATGGGGGATTTTCTTAGAGATTTATTTTTTCTCTGATTATTTTCATAAATACGTAGCTACGAGAGAATTTGTGTCCTGCTGAGGATTTTAGATGCATCTATAGTTCAGAAAATCCACTAACAAGTTGTATGGTAAACATTGAACTGCACCAAGGTAAATGAAATTTATTTAGAATATTACTGGGGATTTTCTATGAGGACTTATTTTTTTCTGATTATTTTCATAAATACTTAGATACGTGAGAATTTTGTGCCCTGGTTGAGGGGATTTTATTTTCAACCATTGTAAGAAGATCCAATTAACAAGTTGTTTGGTAAAGATTGAACATACCAAGGGAAAATGAACTTTATTTAGAAGACATGGGGATTTTCTTAGAGGGATTTATTTTTTTGATTATTTTTACAAATACGTAGGTAATGAGAGAGAATTTTTGTGCCCTGCTGAGGATTTATCTTCTCAAAATATTGTCGAAGATCCACCAACAAGAAGGTAAAAGATTGAACGTACCTTAAGGCAAATGAACTTTATTTAGAAGACATGGGGTTTTTTCTAGGGAGGATTTATTTTTTTCTGATTATTTTCATATAAACACGGTAGGTACGAGAGAATTTTGTGCCCTGCTGAGGATTTTATCTTCCTCAAACTATTCTTCAGAAGATCCTATAAAATAAAGTTGTATGGGTAAAGATTGAACATACCAAGGAAAATGAGCTTTATTTAGAAGACATGGGGGATTTTCTTAGGAGGATTTATTATTTTCTGATTATTTTCATAAATACGTAGCTACGAGAGAATTTTGTGTCCTGCTGAGGATTTTATTTTCTCAAACAATGTTCAGAAAATCAACTTACAAGTTGTATGGGTAAACATTGAACGTACCTCAAGGTAAATGAAGTTTATTTAGAAGACATGGGGATTTTCTTAGGAGGATTTATTTTTTTCTGATTATTTTCATAAATACGTAGGAACGTGAGAATGTTGTGCCCTGCTGAGGATTTTATCTTCTCAAACTATTGTCAGAAGATCCACTAACAAGTTGTATGGGTAAAGATTGAACGTACCTCAAGGCAATTGAACTTTATTTAGAAGACATTGGGGATTTTCTTAGGAGGATTTGTTTTTTTCTGATTATTTTTATAAATACATAGATACGTGAGAATTTTGTGCCCTGCTGAGGATTTTATTTTCTCAAACTATTGTCAGAAGATCCACTAACAAGTTGTTTGGGTAAAGATTGAACATACCTCAAGGAAAATGAACTTTATTTAGAAGACATGGGGGATTTTCTTAGGAGGATTTATTTTTTTTGATTATTTTCATAAATACGTAGGTACGAGAGAATTTTGTGCCCTGCTGAGGATTTTATTTTCTCAAACTATTCTCAAAAGATCCATAAACAAGTTGTATGGGTAAAGATTGAACGTACCTCAAGGCAAATGAACTTTATTTAGAAGACATGGGGGATTTTCTTAGGAGGATTTATTTTTTTCTGATTATTTTCATAAATACGTAGCTACGTGAGAATTTTGTGCCCTGCTGAGGATTTTATCTTCTCAAACTATTTTCAAAAGATGCACTAACAAGTTGTATGGGTAAAGATTGAACGTACCTCAAGGCAAATGAACTTTATTTAGAAGACATGGCGGATTTTCTTAGGAGGATTTATTTTTTTCTGATTATTTTCATAAATACGTAGCTACGTGAGAATTTTGTGCCCTGCTGAGGATTTTATCTTCTCAAACTATTCTCAGAAGATCCACTAACAAGTTGTATGGGTAAAGATTGAACGTACCTCAAGGCAAATGAACTTTATTTAGAAGACATGGGGGATTTTCTTAGGAGGATTTATTTTTTTCTGATTATTTTCATAAATACGTAGGTACGTGAGAATTTTGTGCCCTGCTGAGGATTTTATCTTCTCAAACTATTCTCAGAAGATCCATTAACAAGTTGTATGGGTAAAGATTGAACGTACCTCAAGGCAAATGAACTTTATTTAGAAGACATGAGGGATTTTCTTAGGAGGATTTATTTTTTCTGATTATTTTCATAAATACGTATGTACGTGAGAATTTTGTGCCCTGCTGAGGATTTTATCTTTTCAAACTATTCTCAAAAGATCCATAAACAAGTTGTATGGGTAAAGATTGAACGTACTTCAAGGCAAATGAACTTTATTTAGAAGACATTAGGGATTTTCTAAGGAGGATTTATTTTTTCTGATTATTTTCATAAATACGTAGCTACGTGAGAATTTTGTGCCCTGCTGAGGATTTAATCTTCTCAAACTATTCTCAAAAGATCCACTAACAAGTTGTATGGGTAAAGATTGAACGTACCTCAAGGCAAATGAATTTTATTTAGAAGACATGGGGATTTTCTTAGGAGGATTTATTTTTTCTGATTATTTTCATAAATACGTAGGTACGTGAGAATTTTGTGCCCTGCTGAGGATTTTATCTTCTCAAACTATTCTCAGAAGATCCACTAAACAAGTTGTATGGGTAAAGATTGAACGTACCTCAAGGCAAATGAACTTTATTTAGAAGACATGGGGATTTTCTTAGGAGGATTTATTTTTTTCTGATTATTTTCATAAATACGTAGATACGTGAGAATTTTGTGCCCTGCTGAGGATTTTATCTTCTCAAACTATTCTCAGAAGATCCAATAACAAGTTGTATGGGTAAAGATTGAACGTACCTCAAGGCAAATGAACTTTATTTAGAAGACATGGGGGATTTTCTTAGGAGGATTTATTTTTTTCTGATTATTTTCATAAATACGTAGCTACGAGAGAATTTTGTGCCCTGCTGAGGATTTTATCTTCTCAAACTATTCTCAAAAGATCCACTAACAAGTTGTATGGGTAAAGACTGAACGTACCTCAAGGCAAATGAACTTTATTTAGAAGACATGGGAGATTTTCTTAGGAGGATTTATTTTTTTCTGATTATTTTCATAAATACGTAGCTACGTGAGAATTTTGTGCCCTGCTGAGGATTTTATCTTCTCAAACTATTCTCAAAAGATCCATTAACAAGTTGTATGGGTAAAGATTGAACGTACCTCAAGGCAAATGAACTTTATTTAGAAGACATGGGGGATTTTCTTAGGAGGATTTATTTTTTCTGATTATTTTCATAAATACGTATGTACGTGAGAATTTTGTGCCCTGCTGAGGATTTTATCTTTTCAAACTATTTTCAAAAGATCCAATAACAAGTTGTATGGGTAAAGATTGAACGTACTTCAAGGCAAATGAACTTTATTTAGAAGACATGGCGGATTTTCTTAGGAGGATTTATTTTTTCTGATTATTTTCATAAATACGTAGCTACGTGAGAATTTTGTGCCCTGCTGAGGATTTTATCTTCTCAAAATATTCTCAGAAGATCCAATAACAAGTTGTATGGGTAAAGATTGAACGTACCTCAAGGCAAATGAACTTTATTTAGAAGACATGGGGGATTTTCTTAGGAGGATTTATTTTTTCTGATTATTTTCATAAATACGTAGCTACGAGAGAATTTTGTGCCCTGCTGAGGATTTTATCTTCTCAAAATATTCTCAAAAGATCCACTAACAAGTTGTATGGGTAAAGATTGAACGTACCTCAAGGCAAATGAACTTTATTTAGAAGACATGGGGGATTTTCTTAGGAGGATTTATTTTTTTCTGATTATTTTCATAAATACGTAGATACGTGAGAATTTTGTGCCCTGCTGAGGATTTTATCTTCTCAAACTATTCTCAGAAGATCCATAAACAAGTTGTATGGGTAAAGATTGAACGTACCTCAAGGCAAATGAACTTTATTTAGAAGACATGGCGGATTTTCTTAGGAGGATTTATTTTTTTCTGATTATTTTCATAAATACGTAGGTACGAGAGAATTTTGTGCCATGCTGAGGATTTTATCTTCTCAAACTATTCTCAGAAGATCCACTAACAAGTTGTATGGGTAAAGATTGAACGTACCTCAAGGCAAATGAACTTTATTTAGAAGACATGGCGGATTTTCTTAGGAGGATTTATTTTTTCTGATTATTTTCATAAATACGTATGTACGTGAGAATTTTGTGCCCTGCTGAGGATTTTATCTTCTCAAACTATTCTCAGAAGATCCATAAACAAGTTGTATGGGTAAAGATTGAACGTACCTCAAGGCAAATGAACTTTATTTAGAAGACATGGGGGATTTTCTTAGGAGGATTTATTTTTTTCTGATTATTTTCATAAATACGTAGCTACGAGAGAATTTTGTGCCCTGCTGAGGATTTTATTTTCTCAAACTATTCTCAGAAGATCCACTAACAAGTTGTATGGGTAAATATTGAACGTACCTCAAGGCAAATGAACTTTATTTAGAAGACATGGCGGATTTTCTTAGGAGGATTTATTTTTTTCTGATTATTTTCATAAATACGTAGGTACGAGAGAATTTTGTGCCATGCTGAGGATTTTATCTTCTCAAACTATTCTCAAAAGATCCATTAACAAGTTGTATGGGTAAAGACTGAACGTACTTGAAGGCAAATAAACTTTATTTAGAAGACATGGGGGATTTTCTTAGGAGGATTTATTTTTTTCTGATTATTTTCATAAATACGTAGCTACGAGAGAATTTTGTGCCCTGCTGAGGATTTTATCTTCTCAAAATATTCTCAAAAGATCCACTAACAAGTTGTATGGGTAAAGATTGAACGTACCTCAAGGCAAATGAACTTTATTTAGAAGACATGGGGGATTTTCTTAGGAGGATTTATTTTTTCTGATTATTTTCATAAATACGTAGGTACGTGAGAATTTTGTGCCCTGCTGAGGATTTTATCTTCTCAAACTATTCTCAGAAGATCCATAAACAAGTTGTATGGGTAAAGATTGAACGTACCTCAAGGCAAATGAACTTTATTTAGAAGACATGGCGGATTTTCTTAGGAGGATTTATTTTTTCTGATTATTTTCATAAATACGTAGGTACGTGAGAATTTTGTGCCCTGCTGAGGATTTCATCTTCTCAAAATATTCTCAGAAGATCCATAAGCAAGTTGTATGGATAAAGATTGAACGTACCTCAAGGCAAATGAACTTTATTTAGAAGACATGAGGGATTTTCTTAGGAGGATTTATTTTTTCTGATTATTTTCATAAATACGTAGGTACGTGAGAATTTTGTGCCCTGCTGAGGATTTTATCTTCTCAAACTATTCTCAAAAGATCCACTAACAAGTTGTATGGGTAAAGATTGAACGTACCTCAAGGCAAATGAACTTTATTTAGAAGACATGGGGGATTTTCTTAGGAGGATTTATTTTTTTCTGATTATTTTCATAAATACGTAGGTACGTGAGAATTTTGTGCCCTGCTGAGGATTTTATCTTCTCAAAATATTCTCAGAAGATCCACTAACAAGTTGTATGGGTAAAGATTGAACGTACCTCAAGGCAAATGAACTTTATTTAGAAGACATGGGGGATTTTCTTAGGAGGATTTATTTTTTCTGATTATTTTCATAAATACGTAGGTACGTGAGAATTTTGTGCCCTGCTGAGGATTTTATCTTCTCAAACTATTCTCAGAAGATCCACTAACAAGTTGTATGGGTAAAGACTGAACGTACCTCAAGGCAAATGAACTTTATTTAGAAGACATGGGGGATTTTCTTAGGAGGATTTATTTTTTCTGATTATTTTCATAAATACGTAGGTACGTGAGAATTTTGTGCCCTGCTGAGGATTTTATCTTCTCAAACTATTCTCAAAAGATCCATTAACAAGTTGTATGGGTTTAGAAGACATGGGGATTTTCGTAGGAGGATTTATTTTTTTCTGATTATTTTCATAAATACGTAGGTACGTGAGAATTTTGTGCCCTGCTGAGGATTTTATCTTCTCAAACTATTCTCAGAAGATCCACTAACAAGTTGTATGGGTAAAGATTGAACGTACCTCAAGGCAAATGAACTTTATTTAGAAGACATGGAGGATTTTCTTAGGAGGATTTATTTTTTTCTGATTATTTTCATAAATACGTAGCTACGTGAGAATTTTGTGCCCTGCTGAGGATTTTATCTTCTCAAAATATTCTCAGAAGATCCACTAACAAGTTGTATGGGTAAAGACTGAACGTACCTCAAGGCAAATGAACTTTATTTAGAAGACATGGGGGATTTTCTTAGGAGGATTTATTTTTTTCTGATTATTTTCATAAATACGTAGGTACGTGAGAATTTTGTGCCCTGCTGAGGATTTTATCTTCTCAAACTATTCTCAGAAGATCCACTAACAAGTTGTATGGGTAAAGACTGAACGTACCTCAAGGCAAATGAACTTTATTTAGAAGACATGGGGGATTTTCTTAGGAGGATTTATTTTTTTCTGATTATTTTCATAAATACGTAGCTACGAGAGAATTTTGTGCCCTGCTGAGGATTTTATCTTCTCAAAATATTTTCAAAAGATCCACTAACAAGTTGTATGGGTAAATATTGAACGTACCTCAAGGCAAATGAACTTTATTTAGAAGACATGGCGGATTTTCTTAGGAGGATTTATTTTTGTCTGATTATTTTCATAAATACGTAGGTACGAGAAAATTTTGTGCCATGCTGAGGATTTTATCTTCTCAAACTATTTTCAAAAGATCCACTAACAAGTTGTATGGGTAAAGATTGAACGTACCTCAAGGCAAATGAACTTTATTTAGAAGACATGGGGGATTTTCTTAGGAGGATTTATTTTTTTCTGATTATTTTCATAAATACGTAGGTACGTGAGAATTTTGTGCCCTGCTGAGGATTTTATCTTCTCAAAATATTCTCAGAAGATCCACTAACAAGTTGTATGGGTAAAGACTGAACGTACCTCAAGGCAAATGAACTTTATTTAGAAGACATGGGGGATTTTCTTAGGAGGATTTATTTTTTTCTGATTATTTTCATAAATACGTAGGTACGTGAGAATTTTGTGCCCTGCTGAGGATTTTATCTTCTCAAACTATTCTCAGAAGATCCAATAACAAGTTGTATGGGTAAAGACTGAACGTACCTCAAGGCAAATGAACTTTATTTAGAAGACATGGGGGATTTTCTTAGGAGGATTTATTTTTTTCTGATTATTTTCATAAATACGTAGCTACGAGAGAATTTTGTGCCCTGCTGAGGATTTTATCTTCTCAAAATATTCTCAGAAGATCCACTAACAAGTTGTATGGGTAAAGATTGAACGTACCTCAAGGCAAATGAACTTTATTTAGAAGACATGGGGATTTTCTTAGGAGGATTTATTTTTTCTGATTATTTTCATAAATACGTAGGTACGTGAGAATTTTGTGCCCTGCTGAGGATTTTATCTTCTCAAACTATTCTCAGAAGATCCATAAACAAGTTGTATGGGTAAAGATTGAACGTACCTCAAGGCAAATGAACTTTATTTAGAAGACATGGGGGATTTTCTTAGGAGGATTTATTTTTTTCTGATTATTTTCATAAATACGTAGGTACGTGAGAATTTTGTGCCCTGCTGAGGATTTCATCTTCTCAAAATATTCTCAGAAGATCCACTAACAAGTTGTATGGGTAAAGATTGAACGTACCTCAAGGCAAATGAACTTTATTTAGAAGACATGGGGGATTTTCTTAGGAGGATTTATTTTTTTCTGATTATTTTCATAAATACGTAGGTACGTGAGAATTTTGTGCCCTGCTGAGGATTTTATCTTCTCAAACTATTCTCAAAAGATCCACTAACAAGTTGTATGGGTAAAGATTGAACGTACCTCAAGGCAAATGAACTTTATTTAGAAGACATGGGGGATTTTCTTAGGAGGATTTATTTTTTTCTGATTATTTTCATAAATACGTAGGTACGTGAGAATTTTGTGCCCTGCTGAGGATTTTATCTTCTCAAAATATTCTCAGAAGATCCATAAACAAGTTGTATGGGTAAAGACTGAACGTACCTCAAGGCAAATGAACTTTATTTAGAAGACATGGGGGATTTTCTTAGGAGGATTTATTTTTTTCTGATTATTTTCATAAATACGTAGGTACGTGAGAATTTTGTGCTCTGCTGAGGATTTTATCTTCTCAAACTATTCTCAAAAGATCCACTAACAAGTTGTATGGGTAAAGATTGAACGTACCTCAAGGCAAATGAACTTTATTTAGAAGACATGGGGATTTTCTTAGGAGGATTTATTTTTTCTGATTATTTTCATAAATACGTAGGTACGTGAGAATTTTGTGCCCTGCTGAGGATTTTATCTTCTCAAAATATTCTCAGAAGATCCACTAACAAGTTGTATGGGTAAAGACTGAACGTACCTCAAGGCAAATGAACTTTATTTAGAAGACATGGGGGATTTTCTTAGGAGGATTTATTTTTTTCTGATTATTTTCATAAATACGTAGATACGTGATAATTTTGTGCCCTGCTGAGGATTTTATCTTCTCAAACTATTCTCAAAAGATCCACTAACAAGTTGTATGGGTAAAGACTGAACGTACCTCAAGGCAAATGAACTTTATTTAGAAGACATGGGGGATTTTCTTAGGAGGATTTATTTTTTTCTGATTATTTTCATAAAAACGTAGCTACGAAAGAATTTTGTGCCCTGCTGGGGATTTTATCTTCTCAAACTAATCTCAGAAGATCCACTAACAAGTTGTATGGGTAAAGACTGAACGTACCTCAAGGCAAATGAACTTTATTTAGAAGACATGGAGGATTTTCTTAGGAGGATTTATTTTTTGCTGATTATTTTCATAAATACGTAGCTACGAGAGAATTTTGTGCCCTGCTGAGGATTTTATCTTCTCAAAATATTTTCAAAAGATCCACTAACAAGTTGTATGGGTAAAGACTGAACGTACCTCAAGGCAAATGAACTTTATTTAGAAGACATGGGGGATTTTCTTAGGAGGATTTATTTTTTTCTGATTATTTTCATAAATACGTAGGTACGTGAGAATTTTGTGCCCTGCTGAGAATTTTATCTTCTCAAACTATTCTCAGAAGATCCACTAACAAGTTGTATGGGTAAAGACTGAACGTACCTCAAGGCAAATGAACTTTATTTAGAAGACATGGGGGATTTTCTTAGGAGGATTTATTTTTTTCTAATTATTTTCATAAATACGTAGGTACGAGAGAATTTTGTACCCTGCTGGGGATTTTATCTTCTCAAAATATTTTCAAAAGATCCACTAACAAGTTGTATGGGTAAAGACTGAACGTACCTCAAGGCAAATGAACTTTATTTAGAAGACATGGAGGATTTTCTTAGGAGGATTTATTTTTTTCTGATTATTTTCATAAATACGTAGCTACGAGAGAATTTTGTGCCCTGCTGGGGATTTTATCTTCTCAAAATATTTTCAAAAGATCCACTAACAAGTTGTATGGGTAAAGACTGAACGTACCTCAAGGCAAATGAACTTTATTTAGAAGACATGGGGGATTTTCTTAGGAGGATTTATTTTTTTCTGATTATTTTCATAAATACGTAGGTACGTGAGAGTTTTGTGCCCTGCTGAGGATTTTATTTTCTCATAATATTCTCAGAAGATCCACTAACAAGTTGTATGGGTAAAGACTGAACGTACCTCAAGGCAAATGAACTTTATTTAGAAGTCATGGGGGATTTTCTTAGGAGGATTTATTTTTTTCTGATTATTTTCATAAATACGTAGATACGTGATAATTTTGTGCTCTGCTGAGGATTTTATCTTCTCAAACTATTCTCAAAAGATCCATTAACAAGTTGTATGGGTAAAGACTGAACGTACCTCAAGAAAAATGAACTTTATTTAGAAGACATGGGGGATTTTCTTAGGAGGATTTATTTTTTTCTTATTATTTTCATAAATACGTAGCTACGAGAGAATTTTGTGCCCTGCTGAGGATTTTATCTTCTCAAAATATTCTCAAAAGGTCCACTTACAAGTTTTATGGGTAAAGATTGAACGTACCTCAAGGCAAATGAACTTTATTTAGAAGACATGGGGGATTTTCTTAGGAGGATTTATTTTTTTCTGATTATTTTCATAAATACGTAGGTACGTGAGAGTTTTGTGCCCTGCTGAGGATTTTATCTTCTCAAAATATTCTCAGAAGATCCATAAACAAGTTGTATGGTAAAGACTGAACGTACCTCAAGGCAAATGAACTTTATTTAGAAGACATGGGGGATTTTCTTAGGAGGATTTATTTTTTTCTGATTATTTTCATAAATACGTAGCAACGAGAGAATTCTGTGCCCTGCTGAGGATTTCATCTTCTCAAAATATTCTCAAAAGATCCACTAACAAGTTGTATGGGTAAAGATTGAACGTACCTCAAGGCAAATGAACTTTATTTAGAAGACATGGAGGATTTTCTTAGGAGGATTTATTTTTTTCTGATTATTTTCATAAATACGTAGCTACGAGAGAATTTTGTGCCCTGCTGGGGATTTTATCTTCTCAAAATATTCTCAAAAGATCCACTTACAAGTTGTATTGGTAAAGATTGACCGTACCTCAAGGCAAATGAACTTTATTTAGAAGACATGGGGGATTTTCTTAGGAGGATTTATTTTTTTCTGATTATTTTCATAAATACGTAGGTACGTGAGAGTTTTGTGCCCTGCTGAGGATTTTATTTTCTCATAATATTCTCAGAAGATCCATAAACAAGTTGTATGGGTAAAGACTGAACGTACCTCAAGGCAAATGAACTTTATTTAGAAGTCATGGGGGATTTTCTTAGGAGGATTTATTTTTTTCTGATTATTTTCATAAATACGTAGATACGTGATAATTTTGTGCTCTGCTGAGGATTTTATCTTCTCAAACTATTCTCAAAAGATCCACTAACAAGTTGTATGGGTAAAGACTGAACGTACCTCAAGGAAAATGAACTTTATTTAGAAGACATGGGGGATTTTCTTAGGAGGATTTATTTTTTTCTGATTATTTTCATAAATACGTAGGTACGTGAGAATTTTGTGCCCTGCTGAGGATTTTATCTTCTCAAAATATTCTCAGAAGATCCACTAACAAGTTGTATGGGTAAAGACTGAACGTACCTCAAGGCAAATGAACTTTATTTAGAAGTCATGGGGGATTTTCTTAGGAGGATTTATTTTTTTCTGATTATTTTCATAAATACGTAGATACGTGATAATTTTGTGCTCTGCTGAGGATTTTATCTTCTCAAACTATTCTCAAAAGATCCATTAACAAGTTGTATGGGTAAAGACTGAACGTACCTCAAGGAAAATGAACTTTATTTAGAAGACATGGGGGATTTTCTTAGGAGGATTTATTTTTTTCTGATTATTTTCATAAATACGTAGCTACGAAAGAATTTTGTGCCCTGCTGGGGATTTTATCTTCTCAAACTAATCTCAGAAGATCCACTAACAAGTTGTATGGGTAAAGACTGAACGTACCTCAAGGCAAATGAACTTTATTTAGAAGACATGGAGGATTTTCTTAGGAGGATTTATTTTTTGCTGATTATTTTCATAAATACGTAGCTACGAGAGAATTTTGTGCCCTGCTGAGGATTTTATCTTCTCAAAATATTTTCAAAAGATCCACTAACAAGTTGTATGGGTAAAGACTGAACGTACCTCAAGGCAAATGAACTTTATTTAGAAGACATGGGGGATTTTCTTAGGAGGATTTATTTTTTTCTGATTATTTTCATAAATACGTAGGTACGTGAGAATTTTGTGCCCTGCTGAGAATTTTATCTTCTCAAAATATTCTCAGAAGATCCACTAACAGGAACGTGAGAGTTTTGTGCCCTGCTGAGGATTTCATCTTCTCAAAATATTCTCAGAAGATCCATAAACAAGTTGTATGGTAAAGATTGAACGTACCTCAAGGCAAATGAACTTTATTTAGAAGACATGGGGGATTTTCTTAGGAGGATTTATTTTTTTCTGATTATTTTCATAAATACGTAGCTACGAGAGAATTTTGTGCCCTGCTGAGGATTTCATCTTCTCAAAAAATTCTCAAAAGATCCACTAACAAGTTGTATGTGTAAAGATTGAACGTACCTCAAGGCAAATGAACTTTATTTAGAAGACATGGAGGATTTTCTTAGGAGGATTTATTTTTTTCTGATTATTTTCATAAATACGTAGCTACGAGAGAATTTTGTGCCCTGCTGAGGATTTTATCTTCTCAAACTATTCTCAGAAGATCCACTAAAAAGTTGTATGGGTAAAGATTGAACGTACCTCAAGGCAAATGAACTTTATTTAGAAGACATGGGGATTTTCTTAGGAGGATTTATTTTTTCTGATTATTTTCATAAATACGTAGGTACGTGAGATTTTGTGCCCTGCTGAGGATTTTATCTTCTCAAACTATTCTCAAAAGATCCACTTAACAAGTTGTATGGGTAAAGATTGAACGTACCTCAAGGCAAATGAACTTTATTTAGAAGACATGGGGATTTTCTTAGGAGGATTTATTTTTTCTGATTATTTTCATAAATACGTAGGTACGTGAGAATTTTGTGCCCTGCTGAGGATTTTATCTTCTCAAACTATTCTCAGAAGATCCATAACAATGTTGTATGGGTAAAGACTGAACGTACCTCAAGGCAAATGAACTTTATTTAGAAGTCATGGGGGATTTTCTTAGGAGGATTTATTTTTTTCTGATTATTTTCATAAATACGTAGGTACGTGAGAATTTTGTGCCCTGCTGAGAATTTTATCTTCTCAAAATATTCTCAGAAGATCCAATAACAAGTTGTATGGGTAAAGACTGAACGTACCTCAAGGAAAATGAACTTTATTTAGAAGACATGGGGGATTTTCTTAGGAGGATTTATTTTTTTCTTATTATTTTCATAAATACGTAGCTACGAGAGAATTTTGTGCCATGCTGAGGATTTCATCTTCTCAAAATATTCTCAAAAGATCCACTAACAAGTTGTATGGGTAAAGATTGAACGTACCTCAAGGCAAATGAACTTTATTTAGAAGACATGGGGGATTTTCTTAGGAGGATTTATTTTTTTCTGATTATTTTCATAAATACGTAGCTACGAGAGAATTTTGTGCCTTGCTGGGGATTTTATCTTCTCAAAATATTTTCAAAAGATCCACTTACAAGTTGTATGGTTAAAGACTGAACGTACCTCAAGGCAAATGAACTTTATTTAGAAGACATGGGAGATTTTCTTAGGAGGATTTATTTTTTCTGATTATTTTTATAAATACGTAGCTACGAGAGAATTTTGTGCCCTTCTGAGGATTTTATCTTCTCAAAATATTCTCAGAAGATCCACTAACAAGTTGTATGGGTAAAGATTGAACGTACCTCAAGGCAAATGAACTTTATTTAGAAGACATGGGGGATTTTCTTAGGAGGATTTATTTTTTTCTGATTATTTTCATAAATACGTAGCTACGAAGGAATTTTTTGAAAAAATCTTCAGCAGGGCACAAAATTATCACGTATCTACGTATTTATGAAATTAATCAGAAAAAAATAAATCCTCCTAAGAAAATCCCCCATGTCTTCTAAATAAAGTTCATTTGCCTTGAGGTACGTTCAGTCTCTACCCATACAACTTGTTTATGGATCTTTTGAAAATATTTTGAGAAGATAAAATCCTCAGCAGGGCACAAAATTCTCACGTACCTACGTATTTATGAAAATAATCAGAAAAAAATAAATCCTCCTAAGAAAATCCCCCATGTCTTCTAAATAAAGTTCATTTGCCTTGAGGTACGTTCGGTCATTACCCATACAACTTGTTTATGGATCTTCTGAGATTAGTTTGAGAAGATAAAATCCTCAGCAGGGCACAAAATTATCACGTATCTACGTATTTATGAAAATAATCAGAAAAAAATAAATCCTCCTAAGAAAATCCCCCATGTCTTCTAAATAAAGTTCATTTGCCTTGAGGTACGTTCAGTCTTTACCCATACAACTTGTTTATGAATCTTTTGAGAATAGTTTGAGAAGATAAAATCTTCAGCGGGCACAAAATTCTCACGTACCTACGTATTTATGAAAATAATCAGAAAAACATAAATCCTCCTAAGAAAATCCCCCATGTCTTCTAAATAAAGTTCATTTGCCTTGAGGTACGTTCAGTCTTTACCCATACAACTTGTTAGTGGATCTTCTGACAATATTTTGAGAAGATAAAATCCTCAGCAGGGCACAAAATTCTCTCGTACCTACGTATTTATGAAAATAATCAAAAAAAATAAATCCTCCTAAGAAAATCCCCCATGTCTTCTAAATAAAGTTCATTTTCCTTGAGGTACGTTCAGTCTTTACCCATACAACTTGTTTATGGATCTTCTGAGATTAGTTTGAGAAGATAAAATCCTCAGCAGGGCACAAAATTATCACGTATCTACGTATTTATGAAAATAATCAGAAAAAAATAAATCCTCCTAAGAAAATCCCCCATGTCTTCTAAATAAAGTTCATTTGCCTTGAGGTACGTTCAATATTTACCCATACAACTTGTTTATGGATCTTCTGAGAATAGTTTGAGAAGATAAAATCCTCAGCAGGGCACAAAATTCTCACGTACCTACGTATTTATGAAAATAATCAGAAAAAAATAAATCCTCCTAAGAAAATCCCCCATGTCTTCTAAATAAAGTTCATTTGCCTTGAGGTACGTTCAGTCTTTACCCATACAACTTGTTTATGGATCTTCTGAGAATAGTTTGAGAAGATAAAATCCTCAGCAGGGCACAAAATTCTATTCTCACGTACCTACGTATTTATGAAAATAATCAGAAAAAAATAAATCCTCCTAAGAAAATCCCCCATGTCTTCTAAATAAAGTTCATTTGCCTTGAGGTACGTTCAGTCTTTACCCATACAACTTGTTAGTGGATCTTCTGAAAATAGTTTGAGAAGATAAAATCCTCAGCAGGGCACAAAATTCTCACGTACCTACGTATTTATGAAAATAATCAGAAAAAATAAATCCTCCTAAGAAAATCCCCCATGTCTTCTAAATAAAGTTCATTTGCCTTGACGTACGTTCAGTCTTTACCCATACAACTTGTTTATGGATCTTCTGAGATTAGTTTGAGAAGATAAAATCCTCAGCAGGGCACAAAATTCTCAATGTACCTACGTATTTATGAAAATAATCAGAAAAACATAAATCCTCCTAAGAAAATCCCCCATGTCTTCTAAATAAAGTTCATTTGCCTTGAGGTACGTTCGGTCATTACCCATACAACTTGTTTATGGATCTTCTGAGATTAGTTTGAGAAGATAAAATCCTCAGCAGGGCACAAAATTATCACGTATCTACGTATTTATGAAAATAATCAGAAAAAAATAAATCCTCCTAAGAAAATCCCCCATGTCTTCTAAATAAAGTTCATTTGCCTTGAGGTACGTTCAATCTTTACCCATACAACTTGTTTATGAATCTTTTGAGAATAGTTTGAGAAGATAAAATCCTCAGCAGGGCACAAAATTCTCACGTACCTACGTATTTATGAAAATAATCAGAAAAAAATAAATCCTCCTAAGAAAATCCCCCATGTCTTCTAAATAAAGTTCATTTGCCTTGAGGTACGTTCGGTCTTTACCCATACAACTTGTTAGTGGATCTTCTGAGAATAGTTTGAGAAGATAAAAATAAAAGATAGAATACAAGAAACGTTTTACAACGTGCTTCATTTGGGAATAACAGGGCAATGATCCCCCATCGCATCTTCAAGTGATCATTACAAGCTGTCCAATTGGTTCAGGCACTTTTGAACGTTGATGGGGCAGCCGATTCACACATGAAATCTGCCGCGACCAACTCGACAGAACGCGCCCATACCCCTTTCTGAACCGAAGGGCAGGGACCTTCAGTAATTCTCAAGTTATTCACAAAATATGAATTCATCAGGTTTTTTTTTCATATTGCATACAAGCGTTTGGGAGATAACTACAGAAATGATAGAAAGTTGGAGGATCAGACTTTTCTCATCCTAATTTTCAAACCAGTGTGCAGATTTGATGAACGGGAGCTAAAATTTGATGAAATTTGAATTTTCACAATATCAAAACATCATTGATACCTTCAGTGTTTCTCAAGTTATTCACAAAATATGAATTCATCAGGTTTTTTTTCATATGGCATACAAGCGTTTGGGGGATAACTACAGAAATGATAGAAAGTTGTTGAATCAGACTTTTCTCATCCTAATTTTCAAACTAGTGTGCAGATTTGATGAACGGGAGCTAAAATTCGATGAAATTTGAATTTTCACAATTTTGTGAATATTTTTAGTAAATATGAACCGTTTTTCAAAATATGTACACAAATCTCTCCATTAGAGCTTTGGATATCATTGTTTAAGCTTAGTTTACTTGTTTCTTCGTTAGAAATCTAAGCCTCGGTGATTTACTAAGGCTAGGTATGCTAAATATTTTAGGTAAATAAGATACGTTTTTCAAAATATGTACACAAATCTCTCCATTAGAGCTTTGGCTATCAATGTTTAAGCTAAGTTGACTTGTTCCTTCGTTTGAAATCTAAGCCTCGGTGATTTACTAAGGCTAGGTATGCCAAATTTGATTAATTGGGCTGTCAAAATTAATTTGGAAAATGTAGAAGGACTATTCCTCTTCATTTCTTATTTTCATGTCGGGTTTTTATTGATTACGTGCATTCGTCATAACAAATTTCATCAAATTCACGATTTGAGGCGATTTCCACCCCCCGGGGCAGATTTCTGTAGTTAGCCTCAGAACTTGTATCGGGAGCAGTTGTATGCAAGTTAGAGGATTAGACTTTTCTCAGTTCAATTACCAAACCAATGTACAGGTTTGATATGTGGAAGCTTAATGAACATTTTGACATCAAAACATCTTTGATACACCAAGGTTTTCTCAAGATGTTCACAAAATAAGGTTTTTTCTGATTTTTTTTGCGAAAGCATAAAATGAGGTGAAGAAAAAGTTGGAGGATAAGACTTTTCTCATTCAAATTTTCAAACCAAAGTATAAATTTGATGTGCTGGAGCTTAACGAACAATTTGATATCAAAACATCATTGATACCTTCAGTATTTCTCAAGTTATTCACAAAATATGAATTCATCAGGTTGTTTTTCCATATTGCATACAAGCGTTTGGGGGATAACTACAGAAATGATAGAAAGTTGTTGAATCAGACTTTTCTCATCCTAATTTTCAAACTAGTGTGCAGATTTGATGAACGGGAGCTAAAATTCGATGGAATTTGAATTTTCACAATTTTGTGAATATTTTTAGTAAATATGAACCGTTTTTCAAAATATGTACACAAATCTCTCCATGAGAGCTTTGGATATCATTGTTTAAGCTTAGTTTACTTGTTCCTTCGTTAGAATGCTTAGCCTCGGTGATTTACTTAGGCTAGGTATGCTAAATTTGATTAATTGGGCTGTCAAAATTAATTTGGAAAATGTAGAAGGACTATCACTCTTCATTTCTTATTTTCATGTCTGGTTTTTATTGATAACGTGCATTCGTGCTTACACATTTCATCAAATTCACGATATGAGACGATTTCCACCCCCCGGGGCAGATTTCTGTGGTGAGCCTCAGAACTTGTATCGGAAAAGTTGTATGCAAGTTGGAGGATAAGACTTTTCTCAGTTCAATTACCAAACCAATGTACAGGTTCCATATGTGGAAGCTTAATGAACATTTTAAAATAAAAACATCATTGATACACCAAGGTTTTCTCGAGATGTTCACAAAATAAGGTTTCTTCTGATTTTTTTGCCAAAGCACCAAATGAGGAGAAGAAAACTTTGGAGGATAAGACTTTTCTCATTCAAATTTTCAAACCAAAGTGCAAATTTGATGTGCAGGAGCTTAACGAACAATTTGATATCAAAACATCATTGATACCTTCAGTAATTCTCAAGTTATTCACAAAATATGAATTCATCAGGTTTTTTCCATATTGCATACAAGCGTTTGGGGAATAACTACAGAAATGATAGAAAGTTGGAGGATCAGACTTTTCACATCCTAATTTTCAAACCAGTGTGCAGATTTGATGAACGGGAGCTAAAATTTGATGAAATTTGAATTTTCACAATATCAAAACATCATTGATACCTTCAATAATTCTCAAGTTATTCACAAAATATGAATTCATCAGGTTTTTTGTCCATATGGCATACAAGCGTTTGGGGGATAACTACAGAAATGATAGAAAGTTGGAGGATCAGACAAACTAATGTGCAGATTTGATGAACGGGAGCTAAAATTGATAAAATTTGAATTTTCACAATTTTGTGAATATTTTTAGTAAATATGATCCGTTTTTCAAAATATGTACACAAATCTCTCCATTAGAGCTTTGGATATCATTGTTTAAGCTTAGTTTACTTGTTTCTTCGTTAGAAATCTAAGCCTCGGTGATTTACTAAGGCTAGGTATGCTAAATATTTTAGGTAAATAAGATACGTTTTTCAAAATATGTACACAAATCTCTCCATTAGAGCTTTGGCTATCAATGTTTAAGCTAAGTTGACTTGTTCCTTCGTTTGAAATCTAAGCCTCGGTGATTTACTAAGGCTAGGTATGCCAAATTTGATTAATTGGGCTGTCAAAATTAATTTGGAAAATGTAGAAGGACTATTCCTCTTCATTTCTTAGGTCCATGTTAGGTTTCTATTGATTACGTGCATTCGTCATAACAAATTTCATCAAATTCACGATTTGAGGCGATTTCCACCCCCCGGGGCAGATTTCTGTAGTTAGCCTCAGAACTTGTATCGGGAGCAGTTGTATGCAAGTTAGAGGATTAGACTTTTCTCAGTTCAATTACCAAACCAATGTACAGGTTTGATATGTGGAAGCTTAATGAACAAATTGACATCAAAACATCTTTGATACACCAAGGTTTTCTCAAGATGTTCACAAAATAAGGTTTTTTCTGATTTTTTTTGCGAAAGCATAAAATGAGGTGAAGAAAAAGTTGGAGGATAAGACTTTTCTCATTCAAATTTTCAAACCAAAGTATAAATTTGATGTGCTGGAGCTTAACGAACAATTTGATATCAAAACATCATTGATACCTTCAGTATTTCTCAAGTTATTCACAAAATATGAATTCATCAGGTTGTTTTTCCATATTGCATACAAGCGTTTGGGGGATAACTACAGAAATGATAGAAAGTTGTAGGATCAGACTTTTTCCATCCTAATTTTCAAATCAGTGTGCAGATTTGATGAACGGGAGCTAAAATTTGATGAAATTTGAATTTTCACAATTTTGTGAATATTTTTAGTAAATATGATCCGTTTTTCAAAATATGTACACAAATCTCTCCATTAGAGCTTTGGCTATCAATGTTTAAGCTTAGTTTACTTGTTCCTTCGTTAGAAATCTAAGCCTCGGTGATTTACTAAGGCTAGGTATGCTAAATTTGATTAATTGGCCTGTCAAAATTAATTTGGGAAATGTAGAAGGACTATTCCTCTTCATTTCTTATTTTCATGTCGGGTTTTTATTGATTACGTGCATTCGTGCTTACAAATTTCATCAAATTCACGATTTGAGGTGATTTCCACCCCCGGGGCAGATTTCTGTGATTAGCCTCAGAACTTGTATCGGGAGCAGTTGTATGCAAGTTGGAGGATAAGACTTTTCTCAGTTCAATTGCCAAACCAATGTACAGGTATGATATGTGGAAGCTTGATGAACATTTTGACATCAAAACATCATTGATACACCAAGGTTTTCTCGAGATGTTCACAAAATAAGGTTTCTTCTGATTTTTTTTGCGAAAGCACCAAATGATGTGAAGAAAAGTTGGAGGATAAGACTTTTCTCATTCAAATTTTCAAACCAAAGTGCAAATTTGATGTGCAGGAGCTCAACGAACAATTTGATATCAAAACATCATTGATACCTTCAGTAATTCTCAAGTTATTCACAAAATATGAATTCATCAGGTTTTTTTTCCCGTATTGCATACAAGCGTTTGGGGGATAACTACAGAAATGATAGAAAGTTGGAGGATCAGACTTTTCTCATCCTAATTTTCAAACCAGTGTGCAGATTTGATGTTCACAATAGTAGGTTTCTTCTGATTTTTTTGCGAAAGCACCAACTGAGGTGAAGAAAAAAATGGAGGATAAGACTTTTCTCATTCAAATTTTCAAACCAAAGTGCAAATTTGATGTGCAGGAGCTTAACGAACAATTTGATATCAAAACATCATTGATACCTTCAGTAATTCTCAAGTTATTCACAAGGTATAAATTCATCAGGTTTTTTTTTTCATATTGCATACAAGCGTTTGGGGGATAACTACAGAAATGATAGAAAGTTGGAGGATCAGACTTTTCTCATCCTAATTTTCAAACCAGTGTGCAGATTTGATGAACGGGAGCTAAAATTTGATGAAATTTGAATTTTCACAATATCAAAACATCATTGATACCTTCCATAATTCTCAAGTTATTCACAAAAAATGAATTCATCAGGTTTTTTGTCCATATGGCATACAAGCGTTTGGGGGATAACTACAGAAATGATAGAAAGTTGGAGGATCAGACAAACTAATGTGCAGATTTGATGAACGGGAGCTAAAATTTGATGAAATTTGAATTTTCACAATTTTGTGAATATTTTTAGTAAATATGATCCGTTTTTCAAAATATGTACACAAATCTCTCCATTAGAGCTTTGGAATCATTGTTTAAGCTTAGTTTACTTGTTTCTTCGTTAGAAATCTAAGCCTTGGTGATTTACTAAGGCTAGGTATGCTAAATTTGATTAATTGGGCTTTCAAAATTAATTTGGAAAATGTAGAAGGACTATTCCTCTTCATTTCTTATTTTCATGTCGGGTTTTTTATTGATTACGTGCATTCGTGCTTACAAATTTCATCAAATTCACGATTTGAGGCGATTTCCACCCCCCGGGGCAGATTTCTGTAGTTAGCCTCAGAACTTGTATCGGGAGAAGTTGTATGCAAGTTGGAGGATAAGACTTTTCTCAGTTCAATTACCAAACCAATGTACAGGTTTGATATGTGGAAGCTTAATGCACATTTTGACATCAAAACATCATTGATACACCAAGGTTTTCTCGAGATGTTCACAAAATAAGGTTTCATCTGATTTTTTTGCGAAAGCACCAAATGAGGTGAAGAAAAAGTTGGATGATAAGACTTTTCTCATTCAAATTTTCAAACCAAAGTACAAATTTGATGTGCAGGAGCTTAACGAACAATTTGATATCAAAACATCATTGATACCTTCAGTATTTCTCAAGTTATTCACAAAATATGAATTCATCAGGTTTTTTTTTCATATTGCATACAAGCGTTTGGGGGATAACTACAGAAATGATAGAAAGTTGGAGGATCAGACTTTTCTCATCCTAATTTTCAAATCAGTGTGCAGATTTGATGAACGGGAGCTAAAATTTGATGAAATTTGAATTTTCACAATTTTGTGAATATGGGGCCAATTATAGAAATCGAGTCGACCGTCACTTTGTTCGACAGAGCGATTTTGCTATTACAGATGTCGAGATCGACGAAAATTTGTCGAGTTGGTCGACTCAATCGATCGCTCAGAAACTAGTGAGTGATCTGTCACATGTTGTCGTTTATGAGTTTGTTTTGATCTGCGATTTTTATCGATTCGTGGTGATTCGTTTAGTAAGATAAGAAATACACTAAACCATTTTTTATGCAGGTGAATTAACAGAAAAACAATTTACTTTTAGCCAAAAATGTCTAATCTTATTGAAAACAAAACAAATTACCGTCAGTTTGAATAGCTCATTGAACTAATTAAATTTAATGTGGATATCGTAAGAGGCTTTGTGGCATGGACCTAATGCTTAACAGAGAGTGGTAGGAACCAAGAGCTCAATTCATTAGGACCAACAATGAACCTTGAGTCGGAATAACAAAAAGTAAATTTCATTTTCTCGTTTGTGATCCTAACATTAGTCCGCAAACCCAGACGGACACTCAGAACATTAGTAAATGTGATGAGCATTTTAAGTTTTTTAATTTTTTTTTCCTAAGGTACTTCTAAATGCCTTATTCCAGTACATTTGCACATGGGATTAGCAACTCGACCCACGAGTTAAGTGTTTTATCAAATCAGTCGTAGATTTCATGAAGGATAGAAAGAAAAGCACTTAGTAGTTCAAGAAGGAATGCACCGAAAAATTTCGGACCAAACATCTTCGAAGTTCAAGATCATATATCCCAGAAGGTAAGGACAGAACTTCCCAGAAAATCAGGAGAGCACTTCTCAGATCTTCATTAAGAAGTTTAGGGGAGACGATTTCTTGGAAGTTTGGAACATTCCCGAAGTTTTGGAATTTTCTCAGACGTCAGGAAAAAAAACTTTCCCGAAGTTCAGGAAAAAAATAACCAGGGAGGGCGTTATCTAAAATTTCTCACAAATTCAGATACAAACTTCCACAAAGCTCAGAACGTCCTGGAAATTCAAGAGAGAACTTCTCTGAAGTTCAGGGAAAGGCTTATCAGAAGTTCCAAAATAAACTTCCCAATGGAACTTGCCAGAAATGCTAGAGAGCTTTCCCAAAGTTCAAAAGAGAACATTTCAGAATTTCAGAATGAGGATTTCTCGGAGTTCATGAAGAAACTTCATCAAAGAAAATAATGGAAATTCAAGAAGAATAGTGGGTACTTCCTAGTAGTTTGAGCAAAATTTTCTCAGAATTTCAGGAACAAACTTCACCGAAGGTCAGGAAAAAAACTTCCCAAAAGATCAAAAAAAGAACTTCTTAGAAGATCAGGAAAAAACTTCTAACAAATTTAAAGGAATTTTCCTAGAAATTCTACAGCAGACTTTCCCGAAGTTTTTATAAAATTTTCCTCAGAGTTCCGGATGAGACTTATCAGATGTTCAAATATAATAAGCTCCTAATTAATCATAAGTGCTAGAGAGCTTTTGTGACTTTCAGATTCGCACATTTCAGAAGTTCAAAATGAGGCTTTCTCGAAGCTCAGGAATTACCAGAAGTTCGGGTAGTTACTTCTGAGAAAAACAGGATGAAACTTTCCAGAAGTATACTGCCGTTATTCGCATAACTGTCCCATGTATATAGGGTATCCCATAGAACATGGGACAGTTATGCGAATAGCGGCAGTATAGGAGATACTTCCTAGTAGCTAAAGTTTGAATTTCTCAGAGATTCAGGAGCAAACTTCTCCGCAAAATTATAAACTGTTCCTGGAAGGTGAGGTTGGGTTGCTAGATATATTTTTACAAGAAAATCAGGAGTGACTGCCAAGACGTTCATGAGGAAACTTGATTAAAGTTCATGAGAAAACATCCCAGAATTTCAACAGCAAAGAGCTTTGTCGAAGATCAGAAAAGAGCTTCCCTGAAATTCTAGCGAAAATCACTGACAAACAGAAGAAGCAGTCAATACTAAAATCATTCATATGACCATAATGATATTCATTGCTCATGGCACCATATAACATATAAACAAGGACACAGCCTTATCGAGGAATCACAATTCCTTGGTTTCCATCTCACCTCGTTTGAGAGATTTGATCGTCAAGAAAACTTCGCTGAAGTTTAGCAGAGAAGTATAAAAAAAACAAGAAGCTTAGCAAATCATCAACATCAAAAAGTTTTGAGAATTCTTCCAAAGTTCAAAGAATCCTCCAAAAATTAAAAAAAAATCCTTGATTCTGAAAAAGTCCCTACTCAGGATACCAGAAGGTTAGGAAAAATAATGCTTTACCAGAAGGTCAGAGAACTTCGAGATAAAATCGTTAATGTGAGACCGATCAACGCATATCTATACAGCAACCTTTCATGTTAAATGTTCAAAGAATTATGTAGTACTGCCAATAGCTTCAGTATAATTGGTGATGACTAGATAATAACCCCTCTTTTGTATCATTTTTGAAATTTATATATTGACACTTGTCCACATATTAATTAACAACTTCTCCGCAACGTATTTCAACATTGTCTTCCCAAAACAAAAACATTCAACATTGGCGTCCCAAAACAAAAACATTAGAGAAATTCACAAAACAAGAGTGAAAAATGTCAATACCTGTTCTCCAACTCTCAAAAATAACAGCTAAATTGATGAAAGTTCCGAATTACTACATGCCGTAATATTTCAAAGACATTTGGAAAAGTTTCAACATTATAGTTAACAGTTGACCTCCGTTATCGACTCGATCAGTTTCAGTCGGTTTCTGTAATGTGCAATTTTACTCGACTCGACAGTGACAAGTGTCGAGTCGAGTTGCTCGACTCGACTTCTATAATTAACCCCTATGTTTAGTAAATATGATCCGTTTTTCAAAATATGTACACAAATCTCTCCATTAGAGCTTTGGCTATCAATGTTCAAGCTTAGTTTACTTGTTGCTTCGTTAGAAATCTAAGCCTCGGTGATTTACTGAGGCTAGGTATGCAAAATTTGATTAATTAGGCTGTCAAAATTAATTTGGAAAATGTAGAACGACTATTCCTCTTCATTTCTTATTTTCATGTCGGGTTTTTATTGATTACGTGCATTCGTGCTTACAAATTTCATCAAATTCACGATTTGAGGCGATTGCCATCCCCCGGGGCAGATTTCTGTGATTAGCCTCAGAACTTGTATCGGGAGCAGTTGTATGCAAGTTGGAGGATAAGACTTTTCTCAGTTCAATTACCAAACCAATGTACAGGTTTGATATGTGGAAGCAAAATAAACATATTGACATCAAACATCATTGATACACCAAAGTTTTCTCGAGATGTGCACAAAATAAGGTTTCTTCTGATATTTTTGCGAAAGCACCAACTGAGGTGAAGAAAAAGTTGGAGGATAAGACTTTCCTCATTCAAATTTTCAAACCAAAGTACAAATTTGATGTGCAGGAGCTTAACGAACAATTTGATATCAAAACATCATTAATACCTTCAGTAGTTCTTAAGTTATTCACAAAATATGAACTCATCAGGTTTTTTTTCATATTGCATACAAGCGTTTGGGGGATAACTACAGAAATGATAGAAAGTTGGAGGATCAGACTTTTCTCATCCTAATTTTCAAACCAGTGTGCAGATTTGATGAACGGGAGCTAAAATTTGATGAAATTTGAATTTTCACAATGTTTTGAATATTTTTAGTATATATCATTCGTTTTTCAAAATATGTACACAAATCTCTCCATTAGAGCTTTGGCTATCAATGTTTAAGCTTAGTTTACTTGTTGCTTCGTTAGAAATCTAAGCCTCGGTGATTTACTGAGGCTAGGTATGCTAGATTTGATTAATTGGGCTGTCAAAATTAATTTGGAAAATGTAGAACGACTATTCCTCTTCATTTCTTATTGTCATGTCGGGTTTTATTGATTACGTGCATTCGTGCTTACAAATTTCATCAAATTCACGATTTGAGGCGATTGCCATCCCCGGGGCAGATTTCTGTGATAAGCCTCAGAACTTGTATCGGGAGAAGTTGTACGCAAGTTGGAGAATAAGACTTTTCTCAGTTCAATTACCAAACCAATGTACAGGTTTGATATGTGGAAGCTTAATGCACATTTTGACATCAAAACATCATTGATACACCAAGGTTTTCTCGAGATGTTCACAAAATAAGGTTTCTTCTGATTTTTTTGCGAAAGCACCAAATGAGGTGAAGAAAAAGTTGGAGGATAAGACTTTTCTCATTCAAATTTCCAAACCAAAGTACAAATTTGATGTGTAGGAGCTTAACGAACAATTTGATATCAAAACATCATTTATACCTTCAGTAATTCTCAAGTTATTCACAAAATATGAATTCATCAGGTTTTTTTTCCATATTGCCTACAAGCGTTTGGGGAATAACTACAGAAATGATACAAAGTTGGAGGATCAGACTTTTCTCATCCTAATTTTCAAACCAGTGTGCAGATTTGATGAACGGGAGCTAAAATTTGATGAAATTTGAATTTTCACAATTTTGTGAATACTTTTAGTAAATATGATCCGTTTTTCAAAATATGTACACAAATCTCTCCATTAGAGCTTTGGCTATCAATGTTTAAGCTTAAGTTACTTGTTGCTTCGTTAGAAATCTAAGCCTCGGTGATTTACTAAGGCTAGGTATGCTAAATTTGATTAATTGGGCTGCCAAAATTAATTTGGAAAATGTAGAACGACTATTCCTCTTCATTTCTTATTTTCATGTCGGGTTTTTTATTGATTACGTGCATTCGTGCTTACAAATTTCATCAAATTCACGATTTTAGGCGATTTCCACCCCCCGGGGCAGATTTCTGTAGTTAGCCTCAGAACTTGTATCGGGAGAAGTTGTATGCAAGTTGGAGAATAAGACTTTTCTCAGTTCAATTACCAAACCAATGTACAGGTTTGATATGTGGAAGCTTAATGAACATTTTGACATCAAAACATCATTGATACACCAAGGTTTTCTCGAGATGTTCACAAAATAAGGTTTCTTCTGATTTTTTTGCGAAAGCACCAAATGAGGTGAAGAAAAAGTTGGAGGATAAGACTTTTCTCATTCAAATTTTCAAACCAAAGTACAAATTTGATGTGCAGGAGCTTAACGAACAATTTGATATCAAAACATCATTTATACATTCAGTAATTCTCAAGTTAATCACAATATATGAATTCATCAGGTTTTTTTTTCATATTGCATACAAGCGTTTGGAGGATAACTACAGAAATGATAGAAAGTTGGAGGATCAGACTTTTCTCATCCTAATTTTCAAACCAGTGTGCAGATTTGATGAACGGGAGCTAAAATTTGATGAAATTTGAATTTTCACAATGTTTTGAATATTTTTAGTATATATCATTCGTTTTTCAAAATATGTACACAAATCTCTCCATTAGAGCTTTGGCTATCAATGTTTAAGCTTAGTTTACTTGTTGCTTCGTTAGAAATCTAAGCCTCGGTGATTTACTGAGGCTAGGTATGCTAGATTTGATTAATTGGGCTGTCAAAATTAATTTGGAAAATGTAGAACGACTATTCCTCTTCATTTCTTATTGTCATGTCGGGTTTTATTGATTACGTGCATTCGTGCTTACAAATTTCATCAAATTCACGATTTGAGGCGATTGCCATCCCCCGGGGCAGATTTCTGTAGTTAGCCTCAGAACTTTTATCGGGAGCAGTTGTATGCAAGTTGGAGGATAAGACTTTTCTCAGTTCAATTACCAAACCAATGTACAGGTTTGATATGTGGAAGCTCAATAAACATATTGACATCAAAACATCATTGATAAATCAAGGTTTTCTCGAGATGTGCACAAAATAAGGTTTCTTCTGATTTTTTTGCGAAAGCACCAAATGAGGTGAAGAAAAAGTTGGAGGATAAGACTTTTCTCATTCAAATTTTCAAACCAAAGTACAAATTTGATGTGCAGGAGCTTAACGAACAATTTGATATCAAAACATCATTGATACCTTCAGTAGTTCACAAGTTATTCACAAAATATGAATTCATCAGGTTTTTTTTCCATATTGCATACAAGCGTTTGGGGGATAACTACAGAAATGATAGAAAGTTGGAGGATCAGACTTTTCTCATCCTAATTTTCAAATCAGTGTGCAGATTTGATGAACGGGAGCTAAAATTTGATGAAATTTGAATTTTCACAATTTTGTTAATATTTTTAGTAAATATGATCTGTTTTTCAAAATATGTACACAAATCTCTCCATAAGAGCTTTGGCTATCAATGTTTAAGCTTAGTTTAATTGTTCCTTCGTTAGAAATCTAAGCCTCGGTGATTTACTGAGGCTAGGTATGATAAATTTGATTAATTGGGCTGTCAAAATTAATTTGGAAAATGTAGAAGGACTATTCCTCTTCATTTCTTATTTCCATGTCGGGTTTCTATTGATTATGTGCATACGTGCTTCCAAATTTCATCAAATTCACGATTTGAGGTGATTTCCACCCCCGGGGCAGATTTCTGTGATAAGCCTCAGAACTTGTATCGGGAGCAGTTGTATGCAAGTTGGAGGATAAGACTTTTCTCAGTTCAATTACCAAACCAATGTACAGGTTTGATATGTGGAAGCTTAATGAACATTTTGACCTCAAAACATCATTGATACACCAAGGTTTTCTCGAGATGTTCACAAAATAGGGTTTCTTCTGATATTTTTGCGAAAGCACCAAATAAGGTGAAGAAAAAGTTGGAGGATAAGACTTTTCTCATTCAAATTTTCAAACCAAAGTGCAAATTTGATGTGCAGGAGCTTAACGAACAATTTGATATCAAAACACCATTGATACCTTCAGTAATTCTCATGTTATTCACAAAATATGAATTCATCAGGTTTTTTTTCCATATTGCATACAAGCGTTTGGGGAATAACTACAGAAATGATAGAAAGTTGAAGGATCAGACTTTTCTCATCCTACTTTTCAAACCAGTGTGCAGATTTGATGAACGGGAGCTAAAATTTGATGAAATTTGAATTTTCACAATGTTGTGAATATTTTTAGTGAATATTATTCGTTATTCAAAATATGTACACAAATCTCTCCATTAGAGCTTTGGCTATCTATGTTTAAGCTTAGTTTACTTGTTCCTTCGTTAGAAATCTAAGCCTCGGTGATTTACTAAGGCTAGGTATGCTAAATTTGATTAATTGGGCTGCCAAAATTAATTTGGAAAATGTAGAAGGACTATTCCTCTTCATTTCTTATTTTCATGTCGGGTTTTTTATTGATTACGTGCATTCGTGCTTACAAATTTCATCAAATTCACGATTTGAGGCGATTTCCACCCCCCGGGGCAGATTTCTGTAGTTAGCCTCAGAACTTGTATCGGGAGAAGTTGTATGCAAGTTGGAGGATAAGACTTTTCTCAGTTCAATTACCAAACCAATGTACAGGTTTGATATTTGGAAGCATAATAAACATATTGACATAAAAACATCATTGATACACCAAGGTTTTCTCGAGATGTTCACAAAATAAGGTTTCTTCTGATATTTTTGCGAAAGCACCAAATGAGGTGAAGAAAAAGTTGGAGGATAAGACTTTTCTCATTCAAATTTTCAAACCAAAGTGCAAATTTGATGTGCAGGAGCTTAACGATCAATTTGATTTCAAAACACCATTGATACCTTCAGTAATTCTCAAGTTATTCACAAAATATGAATTCATCAGGTTTTTTTCCATATTGCATACAAGCGTTTGGGGAATAACTACAGAAATGATAGAAAGTTGAAGGATCAGACTTTTCTCATCCTACTTTTCAAACCAGTGTGCAGATTTGATGAACGGGAGCTAAAATTTGATGAAATTTGAATTTTCACAATTTTGTGAATATGTTTAGTAAATATGATCCGTTTTTCAAAATATGTACACAAATCTCTCCATTAGAGCTTTGGCTATCAATGTTTAAGCTTAGTTTACTTGTTGCTTCGTTAGAAATCTAAGCCTCGGTGATTTACTGAGGCTAGGTATGCAAAATTTGATTAATTAGGCTGTCAAAATTAATTTGGAAAATGTAGAAGGACTATTCCTCTTCATATCTTATTGTCATGTCGGGTTTTTATTGATTACGTGCATTCGTGCTTACAAATTTCATCAAATTCACGATTTGAGGCGATTGCCATCCCCCGGGGCAGATTTCTGTAGTTAGCCTCAGAACTTGTATCGGGAGCAGTTGTATGCAAGTTGGAGGATAAGACTTTTCTCAGTTCAATTACCAAACCAATGTACAGGTTTGATATGTGGAAGCTAAATAAACATATTGACATCAAACATCATTGATACACCAAGGTTTTCTCGAGATTAGCATTAGCATTAGCATTGACGTTTGCACACCTCGTGGATGGAGCTACGATGAGGAATAATTCGTTGAAGATATTGCATGCCACCATGAAACGCAACCAGTTACTGATACGTTTTTTCACGCAAAAAACTCCACGAAGACACTCCTCGATCGCTCACCAGGCCACGTCCATGCAACCGTTGGTGATAGGGAGGATTTGTTATCTACCTTAAGAAGACACGGGGAACCCACGTAGACTTCAGTAGATATCAAAGGAAAACGGAAATGAATAGTCGGAGAGAATAGATTAACAGAATGCCCTGTTTGGTGTACAGAACAGAAATTTAATCAAAAATGGTCGTTGGGAGCGTCTAGTCTAAGAAGGTTAAGTGATGCTCCATTTCTCTTCAAAGCGGTTGGAACTTTAGCATTAACTATAGTCCTAGCTCCTTATAGCTTATGGTTATAGCGCCATTACTCGCTCTCTGAAAAGAGAAGAATGTCTGAAAATATAAGAACGGATAGTGAAAGAGAACTAGTCAGAATGAAGTCAAAAATAATATGTACTGTCACACCCAAAATCACGTCCAAATTCTACATTTTCAACAGTTTCTTCGATAACATTTGGTAATCTCAAATCTAAACCGCAGAGTGTTGACAATTAGCCACAAGACTGAATACTGGGTTATGAAAGCCTTTAATTTACATGATCGTTGTCTTTTGTGTTATAATAACATCCGACATATTTTTAACGCAGTCGGTTCCACGCGGCACGACAGGTGACAAGTCCAAATTTGCTCTCTTCCGGGAAAGATCATAATATGATTACTTCATGCTACATAAGATGCATAACAGAACTTCACAACGTAAAATTTCATGCTCGAAAATTAATGGTGTAGGAAAAGAAAAGGAATGTTTCAAATTCATTTTTTTTTTCAGTGATACACGTCTACACTGCGGTACACACATTGTTCTTTGGCATGTAATATTAATTAATCTGAACATGGCGACAACTTAGCATCCTCAAAATATTTTAAGACGAAGGTTTTGCATTATTTAATTTCTTGTGTTCTTACATATTTGGATATGCAGGGACAAAATGAATCCTAAAGGACCCAAGTAACACCAAAAACATCTCTTTGGTCAGTTATCTTGAAATTATGTTATACAGGAGTATTAAAAATGAAATGAAAAACATCTTTTGTCATGAAAAAGCTGGGAGGATGTTATCGCAAAACATTGGCCTATCATATCACTCATGTATTTTTTAGAACATATGACTTTATTTTGAACTCATATATGACCAAACTAGCGCAATTAACCGATTTGTCATAACATCTTTCAGGTCGCGTGAGAAGTTTTAAAGATGCACTGCATAGCATGCTTTTGATAAGACGATGTCTCATCTTGGTAGTCCATAGCATCACAAAAACCAATAGGTTACAATCAAGTCATTGAAAAGTAAAACTAAATGCCGAAATTCATGAACACAACAATTCAATCCAACAACTGTCAAACTAGGAGATGTAGACACAGATCGAATTTGACAGTTATGTTTGTTATGAATATGATGAATATGTGTATGGATTCCCATTATTTTTATAAATTTTTCATAACGATTAAAAAGCAGACCTTGCTCATTTGCAAGATTTCTTGTTAAGAAATAGATAAAGAATTGGTCTAATTGCAAGAAAAAAATAAACATATTTTTCGGAACTATAGCATGCAATAACAATCCCCATCAGCAGTTGAATCACTGTGACGGACGACAAGAAACGTCATTTTCTCTTAAATTATTGCAGCCAAATGACATTTCACTAAAAAGATGCCATAATATGGTTATTATGATGTTATAATAACTAACTCAAATAATTTGCGATGGACCATCACGAGTATGTTATTAGACTGCTCTAAAGATATATTTTGGACTCAATTTAAACTTCATGTCGTAGCTATGGACAAAATTACAGTGCCGGTTGAAATTTTGATTACAATTATCACTAAAAATTTCGAAAGATGCATTTTTTTGTCGATGATTAAGATGATACATTATGAGTAAGAAATAAAATCGATAATCTACACATTTTTTTATGTTAAATAATTTTAATCGACAGTGTAGACCATGTGTCTAATCCACCATGACGATTTTTGATGATTCCAACAGAGATGCTGCAAACTTGCAAAATATAAGAGAATTTTCTGTTGTTTTTTTTAATCTTTAGAACGGCGCATACATTTTGCAGGAGTAAAACCAAAAGTTGCACCATAAACGTGACCTCGCATATGATATTTTGTTAAGCGTTCTGAGCATTAACAATCTTTAGATTTCTGATATCTATTAAATAATTGATTTGGTCAAAAACGATTGTCATTTTTTTACTATGAGCTGTGAATATTCTCCTCATAAACAAACATATTTTTCTCAATCATAACAATCTTTGTTGATTTCTGTTCGTTTGACATTTCTCAAACAAGCATGTCATGTTCAAGTATTTTTGCAATTGTTTCTACTTTAAAATTACTTGACTATAACCTATTTGTTATTATTATGCTAAAAACTTACAAGATTAAACATCATCATATCCAAAGCATGTTATTAAATACATCTTAAAAACGTATTATTAGTCCTAAATCTGTATATAAAAACTTCTTGTGTGACCTTAAAGATGTATCAAATAGATCGATTTATTGCGCTGTTTTGGTCATATAAGATACCAAAATTATGTTATGTGTACTAGAAAAATACATGAGATCATGTCTTAGAGATGGATTTTTGATCATTACCTAACTAAGTGTGTTACTTGGGGATCAGATTAAGCTAAATTTTGCTACGGCAATCGGTGACATTTAGGGCTGTTTTCTATTTATTAAATTGAATTACCGCATCCTGATTTTTTCTTATTGTTTTTTGAACTAGATCTGTAGGATCAAACCAGGCATCGAAAAGCATTTGAATTTGGATTTACAGTAGCAGCATTTGTCAAATATCTTTTTGTGTTCCTGAACCTATCTCTACGTCATGTCGTGTAAGTTATCATATCTATTTTTGTGGTCATGTAAATTTAAGAACAGACGCAAATTTCAATCAAACGGGCTGCTCCTTATAGACCTAAATTTACTCGATTTTTTCTAAGAATGTAGCATTGAAGTAGTTACCGAGATAAGCCTATCCACTTCCACTCAACATTTCGCCAAAAATGTGTCGTAGACCCACTTCTCTCTACAACTGTTGGACGCCAGTTAATAATGAATTGTACACAAAATCAATAATATATAAATAAATACTATCTATAACTTATTTGTTTCGGTATAGAGATTTACCAGTGAATGTTATGATAGTATGGCGTAGTAAAACGTGTTTTGCAAGCTTACCCATATAATAACACAATTGGGCTTAGATTTCGTACCGCGTCCAACAACAAACGCTAGTATTGGTTTGAATAATTTTAATGAGACATGCGTGAGACGGATTTAATAATATTTTGATACTAATTGTTGATTGTTGTTGGTTAACAATTACCTTTATGCTTTCAAAGACTTACTACCAAATCCGCATGCAGGGTGAGGTGAGGATGGTTTCTCTCACTCCCTTGTGTCGATCCTTGAATTTAACCGCCGAATCCACTGGTGTTGTCCACACATCAGCACCTGCTTCCTTTTAACCACTGCTTAAGAGATTTGATTGTTCATTATCTTACATAAAAAGTTTATTTCATACCATTGCAAAGCAAAATTATGAATGTAAAAAAATCTACTTTTCAAACGAGTTTTCACGTTTAGAGCCTACGCGAACCTTCGACACTGATAGCGCAAACGGTTGTCGTAATTTGTGGAATCAGTCACTTTATATATTACGGATAGATATTCAATAAGCACGAATACTAAATTTTCTCACTTTCACATAAAGTTGATTAATTGATTTTCCATTTGGAAATTTTCGCAGAATCGAGCGAAAAAATATGACAGTGAAGTATAAAACACGTCCGCTTGCGGCCAACGCTTACTTCGTTTTCGATACACCAAGGTTTTCTCGAGATGTGCACAAAATAAGGTTTCTTCTGATATTTTTGCGAAAGCACCAAATGAGGTGAAGAAAAAGTTGGAGGATAAGACTTTTCTCATTCAAATTTTCAAACCAAAGTACAAATTTGATGTGCAGGAGCTTAACGAACAATTTGATATCAAAACATCATTTATACCTTCAGTAATTCTCAAGTTAATCACAATATATGAATTCATCAGGTTTTTTTTTCATATTGCATACAAGCGTTTGGGGAATAGCTACAGAAATGATAGAAAGTTGGAGGATCAGACTTTTCTCATCCTAATTTTCAAACCAGTGTGCAGATTTGATGAACGGGAGCTAAAATTTGATGAAATTTGAATTTTCACAATTTTGTGAATACTTCTAGTAAATATGATCCGTTTTTCAAAATATGTACACAAATCTCTCCATTAGAGCTTTGGCTATCAATGTTTAAGCTTAAGTTACTTGTTGCTTCGTTAGAAATCTAAGCCTCGGTGATTTACTAAGGCTAGGTATGCTAAATTTGATAAATTGGGCTGCCAAAATTAATTTGGAAAATGTAGAAGGACTATTCCTCTTCATTTCTTATTTTCATGTCGGGTTTTTTATTGATTACGTGCATTCGTGCTTACAAATTTCATCAAATTCACGATTTTAGGCGATTTCCACCCCCCGGGGCAGATTTCTGTAGTTAGCCTCAGAACTTGTATCGGGAGAAGTTGTATGCAAGTTGGAGAATAAGACTTTT
Organism: Aedes japonicus; assembly: GCA_034211315.2. Lineage (NCBI taxonomy): Eukaryota > Metazoa > Arthropoda > Insecta > Diptera > Culicidae > Aedes > Aedes japonicus. Next base: position 72,684 of record JASCZW010000421.1, on the reverse strand, counting down.
CTCAGTTCAATTACCAAACCAATGTACAGGTTTGATATGTGGAAGCTTAATGCACATTTTGACATCAAAACATCATTGATACACCAAGGTTTTCTCGAGATGTTCACAAAATAAGGTTTCTTCTGATATTTTTGCGAAAGCACCAAATGAGGTGAAGAAAAAGTTGGAGGATAAGACTTTTCTCATTCACATTTTCAAACCAAAGTGCAAATTTGATGTGCAGGAGCTTAACGAACAATTTGATATCAAAACACCATTGATACCTTCAGTAATTCTCAAGTTATTCACAAAATATGAATTCATCAGGTTTTTTTTCCATATTGCATACAAGCGTTTGGGGAATAACTACAGAAATGATAGAAAGTTGAAGGATCAGACTTTTCTCATCCTACTTTTCAAACCAGTATGCAGATTTGATGAACGGGAGCTAAAATTTGATGAAATTTGAATTTTCACAATTTTGTTAATATGTTTAGTAAATATGATCCGTTTTTCAAAATATGTACACAAATCTCTCCATTAGAGCTTTGGCTATCACTGTTTAAGCTTAGTTTACTTGTTGCTTCGTTAGAAATCTAAGCCTCGGTGATTTACTGAGGCTAGGTATGCAAAATTTGATTAATTAGGCTGTCAAAATTAATTTGGAAAATGTAGAACAACTATTCCTCTTCATTTCTTATTGTCATGTCGGGTTTTTATTGATTACGTGCATTCGTGCTTACAAATTTCATCAAATTCACGATTTGAGGCGATTGCCATCCCCCGGGGCAGATTTCTGTAGTTAGCCTTAGAACTTGTATCGGGAGAAGTTGTACGCAAGTTGGAGGATAAGACTTTTCTCAGTTCAATTACCAAACCAATGTACAGGTTTGATATGTGGAAGCTTAATGCACATTTTGACATCAAAACATCATTGATACACCAAGGTTTTCTCGAGATGTTCACAAAATAAGGTTTCTTCTGATTTTTTTGCGAAAGCACCAAATGAGGTGAAGAAAAAGTTGGAGGATAAGACTTTTCTCATTCAAATTTTCAAACCAAAGTACAAATTTGATGTGCAGGAGCTTAACGAACAATTTGATATCAAAACATCATTTATACCTTCAGTAATTCTCAAGTTAATCACAAAATATGAATTCATCAGGTTTTTTTTCATATTGCATACAAGCGTTTGGGGGATAGCTACAGAAATGATAGAAAGTTGGAGGATCAGACTTTTCTCATCCTAATTTTCAAACCAGTGTGCAGATTTGATGAACGGGAGCTAAAATTTGATGAAATTTGAATTTTCACAATGTTTTGAATATTTTTAGTATATATTATTCGTTTTTCAAAATATGTACACAAATCTCTCCATTAGAGCTTTGGCTATCAATGTTTAAGCTTAGTTTACTTGTTGCTTCGTTAGAAATCTAAGCCTCGGTGATTTACTGAGGCTAGGTATGCTAGATTTGATTAATTGGGCTGTCAAAATTAATTTGGAAAATGTAGAACGACTATTCCTCTTCATTTCTTATTGTCATGTCGGGTTTTTATTGATTACGTGCATTCGTGCTTACAAATTTCATCAAATTCACGATTTGAGGCGATTGCCATCCCCCGGGGCAGATTTCTGTAGTTAGCCTCAGAACTTGTATCGGGAGCAGTTGTATGCAAGTTGGAGGATAAGACTTTTCTCAGTTCAATTACCAAACCAATGTACAGGTTTGATATGTGGAAGCTCAATAAACATATTGACATCAAAACATCATTGATACATCAAGGTTTTCTCGAGATGTGCACAAAATAAGGTTTCTTCTGATATTTTTGCGAAAGCACCAAATGAGGTGAAGAAAAAGTTGGAGGATAAGACTTTTCTCATTCAAATTTTCAAACCAAAGTGCAAATTTGATGTGCAGGAGCTGAACGAACAATTTGATATCAAAACACCATTGATACCTTCAGTAATTCTCAAGTTATTCACAAAATATGAATTCATCAGGTTTTTTTTCCATATTGCATACAAGCGTTTGGGGGATAACTACAGAAATGATAGAAAGTTGGAGGATCAGAATTTTCTCATCCTAATTTTCAAATCAGTGTGCAGATTTGATGAATGGGAGCTAAAATTTGATGAAATTTGAATTTTCACAATTTTGTTAATATTTTTAGTAAATATGATCTGTTTTTCAAAATATGTACACAAATCTCTCCAATAGAGCTTTGGCTATCAATGTTTAAGCTTAGTTTAATTGTTCCTTCGTTAGAAATCTAAGCCTCGGTGATTTACTGAGGCTAGGTATGATAAATTTTATTAATTGGGCTGTCAAAATTAATTTGGAAAATGTAGAAGGACTATTCCTCTTCATTTCTTATTTCCATGTCGGGTTTCTATTGATTATGTGCATACGTGCTTCCAAATTTCATCAAATTCACGATTTGAGGTGATTTCCACCCCCGGGGCAGATTTCTGTGATAAGCCTCAGAACTTGTATCGGGAGCAGTTGTATGCAAGTTGGAGGATAAGACTTTTCTCAGTTCAATTACCAAACCAATGTACAGGTTTGATATGTGGAAGCTTAATGAACATTTTGACATCAATGACGTTCACTCGATGTCGGACTACTGTATCTTTTGCCTACGAGCTGAAAAACTTGCCATTAGAAAGAGTCACGTCGATCAAGGATCTTGGCGTCATACTTGATAGTAAACTTCGCTTTAACGAACACATCTCAGTGACAACTGCGAAAGCCAATGCGATGCTAGGTTTCCTACGCCGGAACACAGCCCATTTCAATGACGTGCATGCGCTGAAGGCCCTGTTCTGTGCTTTAGTTCGCAGTGTACTTGAATATGGAGTGCAGGTTTGGGCTCCGTATCATGCCGTCCATATAGCTCGTATTGAGAGAGTCCAGAAGCGCTTCATAAGGTATGCTCTACGTGGCCTGCCATGGAACGACCCAGTGAACCTACCGCCATACGAACATCGATGCGCACTCCTCGATTTACAACCGCTGGTGAGTCGTCGAGTGATGCTGCAAAGGTTGTTCATTTTCGACGTGCTTAAGTGCAACATCGACTGTAGCAGCCTTCTCGAAAATGTGAGGTTTTATGTACCTACTCGTCAGCTCCGAAGTCGGCAACTGCTGTGGATCCCCAGCCATCGAACAAATTACGGCCTGAACAATCCACTGGATTTATGTTGTAGACGTTTCAATGAAGTGTGTGACTGGTCGACTGTCGATTTTAATGTTAGCAAAGTAGTTTTTAAATATAGAATTAAGAGTGTCGATTAACCAGTCTGTGCGACTTTTGTGTCGAAGATGTTGTCAAATAAATAAATAAATAAATTCATTTCTTATTTTCATGTCGGGTTTTGACGTAGACTACGTCTTACGGCAAGGGTAGGGTGTCAAATGAAAATCTAAAATATTGCGACCGTCACGAAAAACCGTACGTTTTGTACGCGAATAACTCAAATAATCCACGATAGATTTACATGATTTCTTCCTCAATCGGTCGTAAATTTTACCGCGCTCCAATTCAATTGTCAAACATTTTTCTCAATCAATAGTAAACTATTGAAAATAACGCAAATATAAGGTGATGTCTTATAATGTCATTTTGCAGAGTAAATTTACCAAATTTCCTATCACAGATTTCAAATCGAAGCAAGGAACGTCTTGCATCATCTTCTTCTTCTTTGTATTAGAGAGAGACTTTAACCCATCATGTCATTCGTCTCTCCATGTACGTCTCGCTCTCGCATGCAGCTGAGAACGGTGTAAAACGAACACTAAGGAAAATTATGCCTCAGTCGTTTGGCAGCATTGAAGCTGTGCGGAGCTGGTCGCAGGCAGCTGGTCGCAGGGAGCTGGTCGCTGGGAGCCGGTCGCTGGGAGCTGGTCGCAGGGAGCTGCTTCAAGGCTCCACCAAACTGCAGCGTTTTCGAAGTCGCGGCGAAACAATCGCCCCGAAGAGGTAATATGGCGGCATGCACAAAACCGACGCGATTATGCGCCCTCATAATCCGCCATTATGCCTTATCGTGACGATCGCTGTTTGGGAGAGCCTTGCAACTTACCACCACCAACTGCTACGTGACCACCAGCTGCCTCTGCACCAGCTCCGCTGCCGTACAAATGAAGGCTCCACCAAACTGCAGCAATTTTTTGCCAACGCGGCAGCGAAATCGCGGTGGAAAAATCGCCGCTGTGATGCATGGCGGCTTGTGGGGCGCACAAACCAACGCGATTAAAATACGCATCGCGTCGGTTTGTGCGCTCCCATAAACGCCATGTAATCTCACAGCGATCCCGCATTGGCAAAAATTCCCTGCGCACGTCATTGAAATGGGCTGTGTTCGGCGAGAACCTAGCATCGCATTGGCTTTGCAGTTGTCACTGAGATGTGTCGTTAAAGGAAGTACTATCAAGTGACGCCAAGATCCTTGATCGACGTGACTCTTTCTAATGGCAAGTTCAGCTCGTAGGCAAAGATACAGTAGTCCGACATCGAGTGAACGTCATTGATGTCAAAATGTTCATTAAGCTTCCACATATCAAACCTGTACATTGGTTTGGTAATTGAACTGAGAAAAGTCTTATCCTCCAACTTGCATACAACTGCTCCCGATACAAGTTCTGAGGCTTATCACAGAAATCTGCACCGGGGGTGGAAATCACCTCAAATCGTGAATTTGATGAAATTTGGAAGCACGTATGCACATAATCAATAGAAACCCGACATGGAAATAAGAAATGAAGAGGAATAGTCCTTCTACATTTTCCAAATTAATTTTGACAGCCCAATTAATAAAATTTATCATACCTAGCCTCAGTAAATCACCGAGGCTTAGATTTCTAACGAAGGAACAATTAAACTAAGCTTAAACATTGATAGCCAAAGCTCTATTGGAGAGATTTGTGTACATATTTTGAAAAACAGATCATATTTACTAAAAATATTAACAAAATTGTGAAAATTCAAATTTCATCAAATTTTAGCTCCCATTCATCAAATCTGCACACTGATTTGAAAATTAGGATGAGAAAATTCTGATCCTCCAACTTTCTATCATTTCTGTAGTTATCCCCCAAACGCTTGTATGCAATATGGAAAAAAAACCTGATGAATTCATATTTTGTGAATAACTTGAGAATTACTGAAGGTATCAATGGTGTTTTGATATCAAATTGTTCGTTAAGCTCCTGCACATCAAATTTGCACTTTGGTTTGAAAATTTGAATGAGAAAAGTCTTATCGTCCAACTTTTTCTTCACCTCATTTGGTGCTTTCGCAAAAATATCAGAAGAAACCTTATTTTGTGCACATCTCGAGAAAACCTTGATGTATCAATGATGTTTTGATGTCAATATGTTTATTGAGCTTCCACATATCAAACCTGTACATTGGTTTGGTAATTGAACTGAGAAAAGTCTTATCCTCCAACTTGCATACAACTGCTCCCGATACAAGTTCTGAGGCTAACTACAGAAATCTGCCCCGGGGGATGGCAATCGCCTCAAATCGTGAATTTGATGAAATTTGTAAGCACGAATGCACGTAATCAATAAAAAACCCGACATGAAAATAAGAAATGAAGAGGAATAGTCCTTCTACATTTTCCAAATTAATTTTGGCAGCCCAATTAATCAAATTTAGCATACCTAGCCTCAGTAAATCACCGAGGCTTAGATTTCTAACGAAGCAACAAGTAAACTAAGCTTAAACATTGATAGCCAAAGCTCTAATGGAGAGATTTGTGTACATATTTTGAAAAACGGATCATATTTACTAAAAATATTCACAAAATTGTGAAAATTCAAATTTCATCAAATTTTAGCTCCCGTTCATCAAATCTGCACACTGGTTTGAAAATTAGGATGAGAAAAGTCTGATCCTCCAACTTTCTATCATTTCTGTAGTTATCCCCCAAACGCTTGTATGCAATATGGAAAAAAAACCTGATGAATTCATATTTTGTGAATAACTTGAGAATTACTGAAGGTATCAATGATGTTTTGATATCAAATTGTTCGTTAAGCTCCTGCACATCAAATTTGCACTTTGGTTTGAAAATTTGAATGAGAAAAGTCTTATCCTCCAACTTTTTCTTCACCTCATTTGGTGCTTTCGCAAAAAATCAGAAGAAACCTTATTTTGTGAACATCTCGAGAAAACCTTGGTGTATCAATGATGTTTTGATGTCAAAATGTTCATTAAGGTTCCACATATCAAACTTGTACATTGGTTTGGTAATTGAACTGAGAAAAGTCTTATCCTCCAACTTGCATACAACTTCTCCCGATACAAGTTCTGAGGCTAATCACAGAAATCTGCCCCGGGGGGGTGAAAATCGCCTAAAATCGTGAATTTGATGAAATTTGTAATCACGAATACACGTAATCAATAAAAACCCGACATGAAAATAAGAAATGAAGAGGAATAGTCCTTCTACATTTTCCAAATTAATTTTGACAGCCCAATTAATCAAATTTAGCATACCTAGCCTTAGTAAATCACCGAGGCTTAGATTTCTAACGAAGGAACAAGTAAACTAAGCTTAAACATTGATAGCCAAAGCTCTAATGGAGAGATTTGTGTACATATTTTGAAAAACGGATCATATTTACTAAAAATATTCACAAAATTGTGAAAATTCAAATTTCATCAAATTTTAGCTCCCGTTCATCAAATCTGCACACTGGTTTGAAAATTAGGATGAGAAAAGTCTGATCCTCCAACTTTCTATCATTTCTGTAGTTATCCCCCAAACGCTTGTATGCAATATGGAAAAAAAACCTGATGAATTCATATTTTGTGAATAACTTGAGAATTACTGAAGGTATCAATGATGTTTTGATATCAAATTGTTCGTTAAGCTCCTGCACATCAAATTTGTACTTTGGTTTGAAAATTTGAATGAGAAAAGTCTTATCCTCCAACTTTTTCTTCACCTCATTTGGTGCTTTCGCAAAAAAATCAGAAGAAACCTTATTTTGTGAACATCTCGAGAAAACCTTGGTGTATCAATGATGTTTTGATGTCAAAATGTTCATTAAGCTTCCACATATCAAACCTGTACATTGGTTTGGTAATTGAACTGAGAAAAGTCTTATCCTCCAACTTGCATACAACTGCTCCCGATACAAGTTCTGAGGCTAACTACAGAAATCTGCCCCGGGGGGTGGAAATCGCCTCAAATCGTGAATTTGATGAAATTTGTAAGCACGAATGCACGTAATCAATAAAAACCCGACATGAAAATAAGAAATGAAGAGGAATAGTCCTTCTACATTTTCCAAATTAATTTTGACAGCCCAATTAATCAAATTTAGCATACCTAGCCTTAGTAAATCACCGAGGCTTAGATTTCTAACGAAGGAACAAGTAAACTAAGCTTAAACATTGATAGCCAAAGCTCTAATGGAGAGATTTGTGTACATATTTTGAAAAACGGATCATATTTACTAAAAATATTCACAAAATTGTGAAAATTCAAATTTCATCAAATTTTAGCTCCCGTTCATCAAATCTGCACACTGGTTTAAAAATTAGGATGAGAAAAGTCTGATCCTCCAACTTTCTATCATTTCTGTAGTTACCCCCCAAACGCTTGTATGCAATATGGAAAAAAACCTGATGAATTAATATTTTGTGAATAACTTGAGAATTACTGAAGGTATCAATGATGTTTTGATATCAAATTGTTCGTTAAGCTCCTGCACATCAAATTTGCACTTTGGTTTGAAAATTTGAATGAGAAAAGTCTTATCCTCCAACTTTTTCTTCACCTCATTTGGTGCTTTCGCAAAAAAATCAGAAGAAACCTTATTTTGTGAACATCTCGAGAAAACCTTGGTGTATCAATGATGTTTTGATGTCAAAATGTGCATTAAGCTTCCACATATCAAACCTGTACATTGGTTTGGTAATTGAACTGAGAAAAGTCTTATTCTCCAACTTGCATACAACTTCTCCCGATACAAGTTCTGAGGCTAACTACAGAAATCTGCCCCGGGGGTGGAAATCGCCTCAAATCGTGAAAATTATGATTTGATGAAATTTGTAAGCACGAATGCACGTAATCAATAAAAACCCGACATGAAAATAAGAAATGAAGAGGAATAGTCCTTCTACATTTTCCAAATTAATTTTGGCAGCCCAATTAATCAAATTTAGCATACCTAGCCTCAGTAAATCACCGAGGCTTAGATTTCTAACGAAGCAACAAGTTACTTAAGCTTAAACATTGATAGCCAAAGCTCTAATGGAGAGATTTGTGTACATATTTTGAAAAACGGATCATATTTACTAGAAGTATTCACAAAATTGTGAAAATTCAAATTTCATCAAATTTTAGCTCCCGTTCATCAAATCTGCACACTGGTTTGAAAATTAGGATGAGAAAAGTCTGATCCTCCAACTTTCTATCATTTCTGTAGTTATTCCCCAAACGCTTGTATGCAATATGGAAAAAAAACCTGATGAATTCATATTTTGTGAATAACTTGAGAATTACTGAAGGTATCAATGATGTTTTGATATCAAATTGTTCGTTAAGCTCCTGCACATCGAAATTGCACTTTGGTTTGGAAATTTGAATGAGAAAAGTCTTATCCTCCAACTTTTTCTTCACCTCATTTGGTGCTTTCGCAAAAAAATCAGAAGAAACCTTATTTTGTGAACATCTCGAGAAAACCTTGGTGTATCAATGATGTTTTGATGTCAAAATGTGCATTAAGCTTCCACATATCAAACCTGTACATTGGTTTGGTAATTGAACTGAGAAAAGTCTTATCCTCCAACTTGCGTACAACTTCTCCCGATTCATGTTCTGAGGCTTATCACAGAAATCTGCCCCGGGGGTGGAAATCACCTCAAATCGTGAATTTGATGAAATTTGGAAGCACGTATGCACGTAAGCAATAGAAACCCGAAATGAAAATAAGAAATGAAGAGGAATAGTCCTTCTACATTTTCCAAATTAATTTTGACAGCCCAATTAATCAAATTTAGCATACCTAGCCTCAGTAAATCACCGAGGCTTAGATTTCTAACGAAGGAACAAGTAAACTAAGCTTAAACATTAATAGCCAAAGCTCTAATGGAGAGATTTGTGTACATATATTGAAAAACAGATCATATTTACTAAAAATATTCACAAAATTGTGAAAATTCAAATTTCATCAAATTTTAGCTCCCGTTCATCAAATCTGCACACTGATTTGAAAATTAGGATGAGAAAAGTCTGATCCTCCAACTTTCTATCATTTCTGTAGTTATCCCCCAAACGCTTGTATGCAATATGAAAAAAAAACCTGATGAATTCATATTTTGTGATTAACTTGAGAATTACTGAAGGTATAAATGATGTTTTGATATCAAATTGTTCGTTAAGCTCCTGCACATCAAATTTGTACTTTGGTTTGAAAATTTGAATGAGAAAAGTCTTATCCTCCAACTTTTTCTTCACCTCATTTGGTGCTTTCGCAAAAATATCAGAAGAAACCTTTTTTTGTGCACATCTCGAGAAAACCTTGGTGTATCAATGATGTTTGATGTCAATATGTTTATTTAGCTTCCACATATCAAACCTGTACATTGGTTTGGTAATTGAACTGAGAAAAGTCTTATCCTCCAACTTGCATACAACTGCTCCCGATACAAGTTCTAAGGCTAACTACAGAAATCTGCCCCGGGGGATGGCAATCGCCTCAAATCGTGAATTTGATGAAATTTGTAAGCACGAATGCACGTAATCAATAAAAACCCGACATGACAATAAGAAATGAAGAGGAATAGTTGTTCTACATTCTCCAAATTAATTTTGACAGCCTAATTAATCAAATTTTGCATACCTAGCCTCAGTAAATCACCGAGGCTTAGATTTCTAACGAAGCAACAAGTAAACTAAGCTTAAACAGTGATAGCCAAAGCTCTAATGGAGAGATTTGTGTACATATTTTGAAAAACGGATCATATTTACTAAACATATTAACAAAATTGTGAAAATTCAAATTTCATCAAATTTTAGCTCCCGTTCATCAAATCTGCATACTGGTTTGAAAAGTAGGATGAGAAAAGTCTGATCCTTCAACTTTCTATCATTTCTGTAGTTATTCCCCAAACGCTTGTATGCAATATGGAAAAAAACCTGATGAATTCATATTTTGTGAATAACTTGAGAATTACTGAAGGTATCAATGGTGTTTTGATATCAAATTGTTCGTTAAGCTCCTGCACATCAAATTTGCACTTTGGTTTGAAAATTTGAATGAGAAAAGTCTTATCCTCCAACTTTTTCTTCACCTCATTTGGTGCTTTCGCAAAAATATCAGAAGAAACCTTATTTTGTGAACATCTCAAGAAAACCTTGGTGTATCAATGATGTTTTGATGTCAAAATGTGCATTAAGCTTCCACATATCAAACCTGTACATTGGTTTGGTAATTGAACTGAGAAAAGTCTTATTCTCCAACTTGCATACAACTTCTCCCGATACAAGTTCTGAGGCTAACTACAGAAATCTGCCCCGGGGGGTGGAAATCGCCTAAAATCGTGAATTTGATGAAATTTGAAGGCACGAATGCACGTAATCAATAAAAAACCCGACATGAAAATAAGAAATGAAGAGGAATAGTCCTTCTACATTTTCCAAATTAATTTTGGCAGCCCAATTAATCAAATTTAGCATACCTAGCCTTAGTAAATCACCGAGGCTTACATTTCTAACGAAGCAACAAGTAACTTAAGCTTAAACATTGATAGCCAAAGCTCTAATGGAGAGATTTGTGTACATATTTTGAAAAACGGATCATATTTACTAGAAGTATTCACAAAATTGTGAAAATTCAAATTTCATCAAATTTTAGCTCCCGTTCATCAAATCTGCACACTGGTTTGAAAATTAGGATGAGAAAAGTCTGATCCTCCAACTTTCTATCATTTCTGTAGTTATTCCCCAAACGCTTGTATGCAATATGAAAAAAAAACCTGATGAATTCATATATTGTGATTAACTTGAGAATTACTGAAGGTATAAATGATGTTTTGATATCAAATTGTTCGTTAAGCTCCTGCACATCAAATTTGTACTTTGGTTTGAAAATTTGAATGAGAAAAGTCTTATCCTCCAACTTTTTCTTCACCTCATTTGGTGCTTTCGCAAAAATATCAGAAGAAACCTTATTTTGTGCACATCTCGAGAAAACCTCGGTGTATCGAAAACGAAGTAAGCGTTGGCCGCAAGCGGACGTGTTTTATACTTCACTGTCATATTTTTTCGCTCAATTCTGCGAAAATTTCCAAATGGAAAATCAATTAATCAACTTTATGTGAAAGTGAGAAAATTTAGTATTCGTGCTTATTGAATATCTATCCGTAATATATAAAGTGACTGATTCCACAAATTACGACAACCGTTTGCGCTATCAGTGTCGAAGGTTCGCGTAGGCTCTAAACGTGAAAACTCGTTTGAAAAGTAGATTTTCTTACATTCATAATTTTGCTTTGCAATGGTATGAAATAAACTTTTTATGTAAGATAATGAACAATCAAATCTCTTAAGCAGTGGTTAAAAGGAAGCAGGTGCTGATGTGTGGACAACACCAGTGGATTCGGCGGTTAAATTCAAGGATCGACACAAGGGAGTGAGAGAAACCATCCTCACCTCACCCTGCATGCGGATTTGGTAGTAAGTCTTTGAAAGCATAAAGGTAATTGTTAACCAACAATAATCAACAATTAGTATCAAAATATTATTAAATCCGTCTCACGCACTGGATTTATGTTGTAGACGTTTCAATGAAGTGTGTGACTGGTCGACTGTCGATTTTAATGTTAGCAAAGTAGTTTTTAAATATAGAATTAAGAGTGTCGATTAACCAGTCTGTGCGACTTTTGTGTCGAACATGTTGTCAAATAAATAAATAAATAAATTCATTTCTTATTTTCATGTCGGGTTTTGACGTAGACTACGTCTTACGGCAAGGGTAGGGTGTCAAATGAAAATCTAAAATATTGCGACCGTTCTGAAAAACCGTACGTTTTGTACGCGAATAACTCAAATAATCCACGATAGATTTACATGATTTCTTCCTCAATCGGTCGTAAATTTTACCGCGCTCCAATTCAATTGTCAAACATTTTTCTCAATCAATAGTAAACTATTGAAAATAACGCAAATATAAGGTGATGTCTTATAATGTCATTTTGCAGAGTAAATTTACCAAATTTCCTATCACAGATTTCAAATCGAAGCAAGGAACGTCTTGCATCATCTTCTTCTTCTTTGTATTAGAGAGAGACTTTAACCCATCATGTCATTCGTCTCTCCATGTACGTCTCGCTCTCGCATGCAGCTGAGAACGGTGTAAAACGAACACTAAGGAAAATTATGCCTCAGTCGTTTGGCAGCATTGAAGCTGTGCGGAGCTGGTCGCAGGCAGCTGGTCGCAGGGAGCTGGGCGCTGGGAGCCGGTCGCTGGGAGCTGGTCGCAGGGAGCTGCTTCAAGGCTCCACCAAACTGCAGCGTTTTCGAAGTCGCGGCGAAACAATCGCCCCGAAGAGGTAATATGGCGGCATGCACAAAACCGACGCGATTATGCGCCCTCATAATCCGCCATTTTGCCTTATCGCGACGATCGCTGTTTGGGAGAGCCTTGCAACTTACCACCACCAACTGCTACGTGACCACCAGCTGCCTCTGCACCAGCTCCGTTGCCGTACAAATGAAGGCTCCGCCAAACTGCAGCAATTTTTTGCCACCGCGGCAGCGAAATCGCGGTGGAAAAATCGCCGCTGTGAGATTACATGGCAGTTTATGGGAGCGCACAAACCGACGCGATGCGTATTTTAATCGCGTTGGTTTGTGCGCTCCCACAAGCCGCCATGCAATCTCACAGCGGCGATTTTTCCACCGCGATTTCGCTGCCGCGTTGGCAAAAAATTGCTGCAGTTTGGTGGAGCCTTCATTTGTACGGCAGCGGAGCTGGTGCAGAGGCAGCTGGTGGTCACGTAGCAGTTGGTGGTGGTAAGTTGCAAGGCTCTCCCAAACAGCGATCGTCGCGATGAGGCAAAATGGCGGATTATGAGGGCGCACAATCGCGTCGGTTTCGTGCAAACCGCCATCTTACCTCATCGTTGCGATTGTTTCGCCGCGAATTCGAAAACGCTGCTGTTTGGGGGCGAGCAGCAGTAAGCAGTAGGTGGAAATAATCTGTCCTTTTGAGGACAATTAATTCAAATAAAAGAGTTGTTTATTCAAGAATGAACTAATCTTAAATTAAGTTCGGTGCCGTCGGTAAAAATTTCACCCAGCTGGTTGGCGCTATCCATTAATCGATAATCTGTCCTTTTGAGGACTACCAATTGAATCAAAAGAGTTGTTTGTAAAAGAATTGAACTTTTATTTCGTTGGGTTTGTGCGCCTAATATGGTGCCAATTCGTTCGCCGCAACTGCTAAAACGCCTGCATGGAGGGCGAGCTGTCGGAAAAATTTTGGCTGGTTGGCGCAACCCAGCTGGTTGGCGCGTTTCAAATTGTCGATTGGCAGCCAGTGGTATTAGCAAAACTTGTTTTCCCTTCGTCGCATACCTTAAACCACATAAATACCCTATCACGGACACCATTTTCGATGTCGAACATGATATTCCGAACCAACATTCTCTGTAAATTCCAATTAGTAGTGTGTTATAAACAGTTGTTCTGTTGTGTTAACGATTCGATTTGGATAGAGTCCTACCTCTAGGGAGAAAAACGTTTTGAGAAACATAGTGAAAGTGAGAATGCCTAACCGATTTGATCCACGACGCTTGCGCAGATTCAGGAAGCGCTTAAAGAGCGAACATACGGGAAATCCTCCGAAACGACCATGCACCGATGCCGAGCGAGCTCGTAGTTATCGGGCGAAATTGAACGCAGCAAGAGTTAATGCGTTGCCAACAACTAGTTGGGACGCTTTAGAAGGTTCGACTTTACAAATTGCATGTCATCATTGGGCTCCCTGTCTTATTACATTTCAACATATTATTGATTGTATTCTGGTGATGACATGCGCAGCATGCTTTTACTGCATATGAACCTTCACATGATATCGATACAACTAATGCGCTGAATATGTTTTAATGTGTGATTATTTTATCAGGTGTTTATTTTATATTCATAAGAATTTATCATATATTAAACAACCTTTTTTCCCATACTCATTGCAAAGAATAATGATGTTTTATAAAACTCTGCGAGATCTAATATGTTTATATATATATTTACTCTTTCTTCTGCGAGATCTAATATGTTTATATATATTTCGATTTCCTGAAAGTTGTAGCCATAATGGATTCACTAATTTACCTGACATTCACATAGAAACATGAATAATAATTTCACCAAAAAACCATAAACCATATTTTAGGTACGCATTTAACCTTATATTCCCAACTTTGGCCTAATGTATTCATCACATAGTAAAATGTAGAATATAAAAGTTTTCAATGGAAAAGTAAGAGTGAGTGGTTGTGTATTTTTCGAAGGGCTGCTGTTTGGGGGAAAGCGAGAGTAAATACACAAATTTCCAATCAAGGACACCATTTTCGATGTCGAACATGATATTCCGAACCAAAATTCTCTTTAAATTCCAATTAGTAGTGTGTTATAAACAGTTGTTCTGTTGTGTTAACGATTCGCGTTGGATAGAGTTCTACCTCTAGGAAGAAAAACGTTTTGAGAAACATAGTGAAAGTGAGAATGCCTAACCGATTTGATCCAGAACGCTTGCGCAGATTCAGGAAGCGCATAAAGAGCGAATATACGGGAAATCCTCCGAAACGACCATGCACCGATGCCGAGCGAGCTCGTAGTTATCGGGCGAAATTGAAAGCAGCAAGAGGTAATGCGTTGCCAACAACTAGTTGGGACGCTGGAGAAGGTCCTTCAACTCGAGGTAGGAAATTGATATTTATTAAATTTAAGGGATCATGCTGAATCATTCTTGATGACAGTCATAACCTCAACATTTAAAATTGATATAAATCAGAGTCGGTACTAGATATTGAAAATTTAATCACATCAGTTTGTATGCTTACTTGCTGTGAGGATTTTGATAGAGTTCGATTCGATGTTCATTCACTAACAATCGAGATTTATCAATTTGAAATAGCAAGGTGAGTTTGCGAGAGCGAGATAAAAGATAGGAAAACATACATGGAGCAGCGATTCACTCTAAATCAATTTAACAAAGAGCATGTCATCATAGCAATTGAATATCTCTCCATGTTATTGCTCCCTGTCTTAATAAATTTTAACATAGTATTAATTGTATTCTGGTGATGACATGCACCGCATGCTTTTACATCATACGAACCTTCAAATGATATCGATACAACTAAAGCGCTGAACATGTTTTAATGCGTGATTATTTTCTCAGGTGTTTATTTTATATTTATAAGAATTTATCATATATTAACCAACCTTTTCTCCCATACCCATTGCAAAGAATAATGACATTTTATAAAACTCACTCTCTTTCTGCGAGATCTAATATATTTATATATATATATATTAGGGTGATGCAAAATTTGAAATATTTGCTCCCCTAAGCTTAATCGACGCCAATTTGGGTCCTGATAGTCCCCAAAAAATTTTAACACATTTGGTTTTAATTTGGCTTTGCACACGCTATTCAAAGTTTGTATGGGAATTAGTATGAAGAATCTCAAACTTACATTTCCAGATCCCTAACATCTTGATATTATGTCCTTAAACCAAATGTTATATACATTCATATAGTGTAAGTTGTCAACTATCAAAATGCCGAAGATACTTGACATGTAAATTTTATATAAAAATAGTTATTCAACAAATATAATAATAAGAAGTAAAAATATGTAATGTATATAAAATATATAAATATAAAATATATAAAATATATATAATAATATAAATAAAATAAAATACATAAAATATATGCATATGAAATATAAAAAACATATAAATAATAAGAAAACAAAAATAAGAATAAAACATCATACCTAAACTGTGTATTTTATGTTTTATTGAATAACTATTTTTGTATAAAATTTACATGTCAGGTATCTTCGGCATTTTTATAGTTGACAACTTACACTATATGAATGTATATAAGATTTGGTTTAAGGACATAATATCAAGATGTTAGGGATCTGGAAATGTAAGTTTGAGATTCTTCATACTAATTCCCATACAAACTTTTAATAGCGTGTGCAAAGCCAAATTAAAACCAAATGTGTTAAAATTTTTTGGGGACTATCAGGACCCAAATTGGCGTCGATTAAGCTTAGGGGAGCAAATATTTCAAATTTTGCATCACCCTAATATATATCGCTTTCCTTAAGGTTTAAGCCATAATGGATTCCCTAATTTACCTGATATTCACATAGAAACATGATAATAATTTCACAAGAAAACCATAGACCATATTTAAGGTACGCATTTCACGTTATATTCCCAACTATGGCCTTATGTATTCATCACATAGTAAAATGTAGAATATAAAAGTTTTCAATGGAAAAGTAAAAGTGAGCGGTTGTGTATTTTTCGAAGGGCTAATTCATACCAATACCTATATAACTAAATGAATATAGTGGGAATTTTAATGTTTTGAAATGGAATGGCCGATTGATCACATGAGAAAGCCATTTAGATGTTATAAAGTAGCTTTATATTCCGTATAGTATACCGAATATAGCCGAATGGCCGGAGCGGTGGAATAAACAAACTTTACTGAAATTCGTCCGAATAAGAATCCTTAACGATATCCATATCCATCGAAAGTTTTCGACTCAATAATGTTTGTTGGTGACTTTTCATGGTCCAGTACAGCAAACGCCTTATTAAGCATGTCTTAGCAAAGGTATAACTAGTTGAATATCGTTACAAGCTAAATTATTGTATGAGTTATAGTTAAAACTGTAATCGTGCGCTACATAATCGACAGAGCCAAGGGACATGTACCCTATATACTTGTATATAACCTTACAACAACTGCAAGATAATTTTTGTTATATTCTGTTTGATAAAACTTCCTAAACTTTGAACATTTTAAGAGACGCTTACACATCTGAAAATGTTGCAATTGATTATTGTGTTTTCATAACAATCACTAAACCTGCCGGATATTTTCTGATAACGAATTTCATCGTAATTTGAATTATAGAGTATTTCAATGTTTATTATTACCCTTGAAATCCAGAATTGCTAAAATTGCCTAAATTCTAATTCTTTGAATCTTTGAAGTTGAATTATGCAAAGGCATACTACAACTCAGATTGTATACAAATGATCCGAATGGTATGACATTTAAATGGTGAATGTTGAAAAGGAGACAAGGTATCAGTCAAAATATATGTTAGGCGTATTATAGAATTTCCTCCGCTGCCTGTCGTTACTGAAATCCCCCAAACGATGCAAAACATTGTTGATGGTTCCGGCGATGGTGAGAATTCCAAGATGCAGGCCATTCAGGCACAGTATGACATACGAATAAACATTCAGTAATGTTAAGTGATTATGATTATAAGAATGAGCAAAACTATCATTAATTAAATAATTTTATATTCCCTAACAGATCCTTAACTATCTTCTAGGCCTTGAAGATAGTCCATCGTAAAACGTGCAACCGTGACCGTGTCATCATTTAAACCAAAAGGCCCTTTTCAGGGCCACCAAAGAGTTATAAAGAGTGTACAAGAGAATTTTCCTACATACTGACTTCATAAAACTTCAGGGCCACCAAATAATATCTCAAGAGCGTACAATAGAATTTTCTTACATACTGGCTTCAAAACGCTGGTCTAATGTCTCATAAGAGCCACACCCGTCATATTGTGACTTAAACTGCTTCTATCGGTAAGGGTAAGCGACCGGCACGAATAATTGAAACCCTTTTAACGCTGACACCCAATATCTCAAGAGCGTACAATAGAATTTTCTTACATACTGGCTTCAAAACGCTGGTCTAATGTCCCAGAAGAGTTGCACCCGTCATATTGTGACTTAAACTGCTTCTATCAGTAAGGGTAAGCGACCGGCAGGAATAATTGAAACCCTTTTAACGCTAATAATAGCCACACAGAATTTCCCTGACATTGTCGGGGCCGATCCGATCGTCAAAGGTTGAACACAATTGCTTCCCTGCACGCTTGCGACAAAAACGAACACGTCCTGACACGTCAGGAAAGGAGATGGTGTCGCTCAAGCAGGTAGCCGTCGGGGTGGGTGAATGTTCTTCTCTGGCACTTGTGGAAAGCGAATTAACTCTCTTGCCCTGAAAAGGGCGGATTGGGTTCCACAAGTCCGTCAAAGCAACAACTCGATTGCCGGCAGACTGTATATACCGGCTCCTGGACTGGATCGCTCCTTCTCGGGTGGACAGCAACAACGACGCCTCGGATGGAAGGATGGTTAAAGGAAAGACTAGCCACTATTGCTTTCTCCAAATATTTTTATTCCTCTTCGTTGTTTACACTTTGAATAACGACATAAAACTGAACAAAATTCTGTGTGGCTGTGCCATTTTTATACCTAAAACTATTGCGTTGAAACCGGCTTTCCGGCACCTAAGCACCGCCTCTCGTCATCTTCATTGGTTGTTGGTTGTTGGTGAGCACGCATGGAAAGCATGCACGATGAAAAAGTGTCGATCACGTGAGTCACTACCTACCGCTACCTACGCCAATGCATGATGAAGAATCACAAATTGATCACGTGGCTGCTATTGTTGTCGTTCGCGTTTGGGCGTGAACATTCACCCCCGGGCTGAGAAGAATTCTCGGAATGTTGATCCAACAAATGAAGGTTGTCCTCGATAGGTAGCATTGCGATTCTCGTTGCTGGTCGTTTGTACACAGTCCCACCTACCTCAACGTCAACTGTACGAACCAATTCGTCGGATCCCGGATAGATTCGAACGATGCGTCCCAACTTCCAGCTCATTGGTGGCAAGTTTTGGTCTTCAAGCAGCACAATCATCCCTTCCCTTAAGTTCAGCTTCCTAATTTGGTTCTTAGTCCGTTGTTGCAAGGTTTGCAAATAATCGTTTTTCCACTTTTTCCAAAAGTTTTCCCGGAGTCGTTGCAAAAACTGCCAACGGCTAAGACGGTTCGTAGAAACGTCTTGATAACTTGGCTCAGTGATGGCAGTAAGTGGGCGTCCAATCAAAAAATGACCGGGGGTGAGTATTTCAGGATCGTCGGCATCGGGGTAGGTAGCATAAAGTGGCCGGGAATTCAATATAGCCTCAACCTGTGTTAATACTGTCACGTATTCCTCAAAAGCCAATTTTGTGTCTTTCAAGGTGCGTTTCAAATGATATTTGGCGCTTTTAACGGCCGCCTCCCACAGGCCGCCGAAGTTAGGTGCCTCAGGTGGAATAAAGTACCAAGCGATTTCCTTTGGCAGGCAAAAATCCTCGATTTGAGCGATGGCAGATTGAGACCGAAACAATTTGTAAAGATCGTTCAACTCCGTTTTTGCACCTCTGAAGTTTGAGCCATTATTAGAATGTAGTTCTCGAGGCACTCCCCTTCTGCTAGTGAACCTTTGCAATGCTGCAATGAACGCCTCTGTTGTCATGTCCGAAACTAGCTCCAAGTGCACAGCTCGTGTCACCATGCACACAAATACAGCGATGTACGCCTTTTCGATGATAGGTTTCCTTCGTCCTTGTTTGACAAACACTGGGCCTGCATAATCCACACCAGTCACTTCGAACGGATGAGCAGGAGTTACACGGCAAGATGGTAGGTTACCCATAAGTTGACTGGCCTTTGCTGGTTTGGCATGGAAACAGGTTACGCAACTTCTTGTGATTTTTCTTACTGCAGATCTTCCTTCCATAAGCCAAAAACGTCCTCGAATTATCACAAGCAAACTCGATGGTCCAACGTGTAGATTCTCCAAATGATATGCTCTTACTAAAAGATCGACAATAGGGTGCCTTGGTAAAATGTACGGGTGTTTGGCCCTAGTCAGTATCGGAGAGTTGAGTAATCTTCCACCCACTCTTAACAAACCGTCCACGTAAACAGGGTTTAGCGAAGCAATCTTCTTACACGGCTCATTGTTCTCGATGCGTCTTATTTCATCCCCCAAAACATCGTGTTGCACTACCTTTATGATGACTTCCATCGATTGTTGTAGCTCGGGAACCGTTAGGTGACAATTCAGGTTACGTAGACTCGGATTCTTGATCTTGCAGTTTGAAGTGAAACGCCTCACATAGGCGATTACTCTTTGCAGCTTGCGAAAAGAGCTAAACTTAGTAAAAACGGGAAGATTGTCAACATTGTACGCGACAGCCGAAATAACAGCTAGCGATTTTAGCTCAGGCAGTTCTTCGTCTGGCAGCAGATCTGGCGATTCCGTTTCGTAGCTAGCCGACCGTAGAAAAGAAGGACCCTTCCACCACATTTCGTTGGAGATCAATAACTTGGGTAACGTTCCTCTGGATACAACATCCGCGGGGTTCTCCTTGGTGGGAACATACTTCCAGGAATATCCTTTGGTTTCCGTTATAATGTCAGCAACTCGGTTTCTCACAAATACCTGGAGATTATTCAAAGGCTTACGAAGCCAAGCAAGTACAATTTGGCTATCAGACCAAAGCACAATGTCGGAGAATTGTACTTTCATCGAGTCAACTACCTTTAACACTAGTCGTGATAGCAGTCGGGCTGCCAACAACTCCTTCCGTGGAATACTCAACTCTGCTAGTGGAGAGACCTTTGATTTACTACATAACAGTCTCAGATCGGCACTACCGTCAGCAAAAATATTTCTCACATACAAAACCGCACCATATGCGGAAATCGAGGCATCCGAGAATCCATGCATCTCCATAGCAACGGTGTTGGCAAGAATAACACGTCTAGGTATCTTTATGTCACATAATTGTGGCAGAGCATCGCGAAACTTCATCCAAGAAAGCAGCAGTTCTCCTTCAAGATTTTCGTCCCAAGAAAGACCAGCCGTCCACAAATTCTGCATCAGGATCTTTGCTACCACAACGACGGGAGAAATTAAACCCAATGGATCGTACAGCTTTCCGATCTCCGAAAATATCTTTCTCTTGGTGTATGTCTCTGACCGATCAGATGAAATCATCGTAACGAACATGAAGTCGTCGAATTGCGGACTCCAGGTGAGTCCAAGTGTCTTAATCACTTCACTTGCATGATCTAGTTGTACTAATTTTTCTCGTTCTTCCTCAGGAATGTGGCGTAATAACTCCGGGCAATTTGAGCTCCACTTGTGGATAGGAAAACCACCAAGTTGGAGTAATTGTTGTAACTGGCGCTGCGCTATAGCAGCTTCTTCGAAATCTTTCGCCCCGGAAAGGATGTCATCGACGTAGCAATCATCTGTTATTATATTCGATGCAAGAGGAAATTTACTACCTTCGTCGTTGCACAGCTGAAGAAGGCATCTAGTCGCAAGAAAAGGTGCTGCAGCTGTTCCATACGTTACGGTTAAAAGCTCCAGAACTCGAAGAGGATGAGATGGTTCCAATCGCCAAAAAATTCGCAGGAATTTGGTATGTTCGGGAGCAACCAAAACCTGCCGATACATTTTTGCTATATCAGCCGTGAAGACTATGGCATGCTTGCGAAACCGTAGAAGAATAGTGAACAAATCGCTTTGGACTATACCTCCCACTTGTAGCACTTCATTAAGTGACTTATCCGATGGTCTGGACTTTGCGGAGGCATCGAACACCACCCTCAGCTTTGTCGTTGAACTGGTTGGCCTCAGCACCGCATGGTGTGGCAAATAGTAGCATCCTTGGGAATTGCTATCATTGGATTCATCGATCTCCTTGCAATGACCCAATGCTTCGTATTCAGCAACAAACTCGGAATACAGTTGTTTCAAGATGGGATCTTTTTTCAATCGTCTCTCAAGCATCAAGAAACGACGGAGAGCAGCAGAACGGTTGCTCGCCAGGAATTCTGTATCTTTTCGGAAAGGGAGTGAAACCATGTATCTTCCGGTTGACGTCCGCTGGTGCGTAGAACGAAAATGCTGCTCGCATTCATCTACCTCCGTGTTTTCTTCCGTAAACTGCGAAAGATCCTCAACTTCCCAGAATCGACGCATTATCTCACTTATGGCTGCAGGATGAGCAAAAACTTGTTTAGCGACATCGTCGTTGACTTCTCCGGAAAAAACCCAACCCAGATGGGTGTCATGTAAATCGGGAAAACCATCGCCCAGGTGAATCTGCCCAGTCTTCAACAGAGCAAAAAACTTCGAGGCACCGATCAGCATGTCGATTTTATCCGGCACGTGGAATGTAGGGTCCGCCAATTGAACTCCAGCAGGGATCGGCCAAGAAGAAATGTCAATTTGAACGGATGGGATGATACCGGTCACTTTTGGAACCACAAGGCATTCCATGTCGATAGAAAAATCGGAACATCGGGATTGAATCGTAACACGCAGTTTCTCTTTCGCATATACCCTTGCTCCACCTATGCCGGTAATTGGCACGTTTGTCGGCTCGCGGGGATTCATCAAACGGTTGGCGATAAACTCAGACACGAAACAAACTTGGGAACCACTATCTAGCATAGCTCGGCATGGAATCAGTTGACCATCAGCACTCTCAACATTCACAATAGCAGTCAACAACATCACGGTTTTCGCTGTTTGCGAATGATTACAGGAACATGACGAATTCGTACTGGTCGACGGAACTACGTTCGAAAGTGCAAGAGATTCAGCAGTAACATTAGACGAATTCTTCGTAACAAGGGGTGTTTCGGGCTCAGGTTTTTTCGCAGACAACTCTTCATGGAGGAGGGAATGGTGCCGCTTGTGGCACGTCGAACAATTTCGCTTGGAAGAACAGTCCTTGGCACAGTGGCCCGGTCGGAGGCAGTTGAAGCAAATTCTCAACTGTTTCACCTTCGATATACGTTCTGGGATAGACATTTTGGAAAACATAGGACACTCAAAATGACGGTGGCTTTCATCGCAAATCTTGCAACGAATATCGGTAGTAGAGGACGTGACAGTATGAACTTTCTGATTCACAGGTTTCGAATGTTTGGACTGAGGCTCATTAGGCACCGTAGGGTGACGAGAATTTTGGAAGCGTTCAAGGATTTGGCACTCACCTTTTAGAAACAGCATTGTATCATCGTACTTAGGTAGCTCACCATGTTTCTGTTTCCGCTCCCACAACTGCAACGTGTGATCGTCCAAACGAGCGGTCAGCAGCTTCGTGATGATGATGCCGGATAACTTATCCACTACCAGGCCTTGGTACTCAAGTGCTGCAACATGACGCTCGCAGGATTTCGTCAGTTCCAGTAGGTTCCTATAGCTGCCCTTTGTCATCGGCTTCAGCTGGATTAGCCCATCGATGTGATTGTCCACGATGACACGCTGGTTTTCGAACTGGTCTCTCAATTGCTTCCAAACTTGAGTGAAGTTGTTGTCTTGAATCATCTTAGCATTGATAAGACCAGCTGCATCACTCACCAAAGCCTTGTCAAGATAATGGAGCTTGACGGCGTCAGAATCACCACTCTTCACCACCAAGTCCTCGAACATGGCCTTAAACTTGGGCCAGTTCTCCAACTGGCCATCGAAAGAAGGTACTGGCACGTTGAGAGGATGATGTTGCATAACCACTGCTCTTTCACTTGCAGTGGACGACGGTGAAGGTTTCGAAAAATACTCCTTCAAGCGCTCCAGCCGGTCGAGCGCCTCCGTGTGCAAAACATCAAACTCGTCCAGCTTGTTGTCTTGCTCTTTGATTTGTGCCATTGGAATCACAGCAATTACTTCACGATGGGCTTCGGTGTACTCCGTATAATGGCGCTCCAACTTTTGACCGTACACTTTCATGAGCGTCGCAGTGATAAGCGATGGATCGTCTTCAGCCTTCTCAAGGCCATTGGCTATCTTTGTCACCTTTCTTTTAATTTGTCCACGCTGATGGATGAGCAACTGCAACTGCTCTGGATCCATGGCGGACTTTTTCGGTGTGCGGTCAACAGGCATCACTATTTTGCACTTTTGCACTTCAATGTCTTTTGTTCGGTTCAAATCTCACTTGCACTTATTGTTCAATTTTACTTTGCACTTGCTAGCTTCCTTTTAGCATCCTCTCCAAGCTCGCGTCGGTGTTGAATCCGGTTCGAATGGACCAATGTCGGGGCCGATCCGATCGTCAAAGGTTGAACACAATTGCTTCCCTGCACGCTTGCGACAAAAACGAACACGTCCTGACACGTCAGGAAAGGAGATGGTGTCGCTCAAGCAGGTAGCCGTCGGGGTGGGTGAATGTTCTTCTCTGGCACTTGTGGAAAGCGAATTAACTCTCTTGCCCTGAAAAGGGCGGATTGGGTTCCACAAGTCCGTCAAAGCAACAACTCGATTGCCGGCAGACTGTATATACCGGCTCCTGGACTGGATCGCTCCTTCTCGGGTGGACAGCAACAACGACGCCTCGGATGGAAGGATGGTTAAAGGAAAGACTAGCCACTATTGCTTTCTCCAAATATTTTTATTCCTCTTCGTTGTTTACACTTTGAATAACGACATAAAACTGAACAAAATTCTGTGTGGCTGTGCCATTTTTATACCTAAAACTATTGCGTTGAAACCGGCTTTCCGGCACCTAAGCACCGCCTCTCGTCATCTTCATTGGTTGTTGGTTGTTGGTGGGCACGCATGGAAAGCATGCACGATGAAAAAGTGTCGATCACGTGAGTCACTACCTACCGCTACCTACGCCAATGCATGATGAAGAATCACAAATTGATCACGTGGCTGCTAATGGCTGCTATTGTTGTCGTTCGCGTTTGGGCGTGAACAGACATTATAATGCATCACTTGGTTTAACGTAGTCTACGTCAACCGGTCGTGTCTTCTACACAACCCCACTGATTTTTTTATTGATTACGTGCATTCGTGCTTACAAATTTCATCAAATTCACGATTTGAGGCGATTTCCATCCCCCGGGGCAGATTTCTGTAGTTAGCCTCAGAACTTGTATCGGGAGCAGCTGTATGCAAGTTGGAGGATAAGACTTTTCTCAGTTCAATTACCAAACCAATGTACAGGTTTGATATTTGGAAGCATAATAAACATATTGACATAAAAACATCATTGATACACCTAGGTTTTCTCGAGATGTTCACAAAATAAGGTTTCTTCTGATATTTTTGCGAAAGCACCAAATGAGGTGAAGAAAAAGTTGGAGGATAAGACTTTTCTCATTCAAATTTTCAAACCAAAGTGCAAATTTGATGTGCAGGAGCTTAACGAACAATTTGATATCAAAACACCATTGATACCTTCAGTAATTCTCAAGTTATTCACAAAATATGAATTCATCAGGTTTTTTTTCCATATTGCATACAAGCGTTTGGGGAATAACTACAGAAATGATAGAAAGTTGAAGGATCAGACTTTTCTCATCCTAATTTTCAAACCAGTGTGCAGATTTGATGAACGGGAGCTAAAATTTGATGAAATTTGAATTTTCACAATTTTGTGAATATGTTTAGTGAATATGATCCGTTTTTCAAAATATGTACACAAATCTCTCCATTAGAGCTTTGGCTATCAATGTTTAAGCTTAGTTTACTTGTTGCTTCCTTAGAAATCTAAGCCTCGGTGATTTACTGAGGCTAGGTATGCAAAATTTGATTAATTGGGCTGTCAAAATTAATTTGGAAAATGTAGAACGACTGTTCCTCTTCATTTCTTATTGTCATGTCGGGTTTTTATTGATTACGTGCATTCGTGCTTACAAATTTCATCAAATTCACGATTTGAGGCGATTGCCATCCCCCGGGGCAGATTTCTGTGATTAGCCTCAGAACTTGTTTCGGGAGCAGTTGTATGCAAGTTGGAGGATAAGAATTTTCTCAGTTCAATTACCAAACCAATGTACAGGTTTGATATGTGGAAGCTAAATAAACATATTGACATCAAACATCATTGATACACCAAGGTTTTCTCGAGATGTGCACAAAATAAGGTTTCTTCTGATATTTTTGCGAAAGCACCAAATGAGGTGAAGAAAAAGTTGGAGGATAAGACTTTCCTCATTCAAATTTTCAAACCAAAGTACAAATTTGATGTGCAGGAGCTTAACGAACAATTCGATATCAAAACACCATTGATACCTTCAGTAATTCTCAAGTTATTCACAAAATATGAATTCATCAGGTTTTTTTTCCATATTGCATACAAGCGTTTGGGGGATAACTACAGAAATGATAGAAAGTTGGAGGATCAGACTTTTCTCATCCTAATTTTCAAATCAGTGTGCAGATTTGATGAACGGAAGCTAAATTTTGATGAAATTTGAATTTTCACAATTTTGTGAATATTTTTAGTAAATATGATCTGTTTTTCAAAATATGTACACAAATCTCTCCATTAGAGCTTTGGCTATCAATGTTTAAGCTTAGTTTACTTGTTCCTTCGTTAGAAATCTAAGCCTCGGTGATTTACTGAGGCTAGGTATGCTAAATTTGATTAATTGGGCTGTCAAAATTAATTTGGAAAATGTAGAAGGACTATTCCTCTTCATTTCTTATTTTCATTTCGGGTTTCTATTGATTACGTGCATACGTGCTTCCAAATTTCATCAAATTCACGATTCGAGGTGATTTCCACCCCCCGGGGCAGATTTCTGTGATAAGCCTCAGAACATAAATCGGGAGAAGTTGTACGCAACTTGGAGGATAAGACTTTTCTCAGTTAAATTACCAAACCAATGTACAGGTTTGATATGTGGAAGCTTAATGAACATTTTGACATCAAAACATCATTGATACACCAAGGTTTTCTCGAGATGTTCACAAAATAAGGTTTCTTCTGATATTTTTGCGAAAGCACCAAATGAGGTGAAGAAAAAGTTGGAGGATAAGACTTTTCTCATTCAAATTTTCAAACCAAAGTGCAAATTTGATGTGCAGGAGCTTAACGAACAATTTGATATCAAAACACCATTGATACCTTCAGTAATTCTCAAGTTATTCACAAAATATGAATTCATCAGGTTTTTTTTCCATATTGCATACAAGCGTTTGGGGAATAACTACAGAAATGATAGAAAGTTGGAGGATCAGACTTTTCTCATCCTAATTTTCAAACCAGTGTGCAGATTTGATGAACGCCAGCTAAAATTTGATGAAATTTGAATTTTCACAATGTTGTGAATATTTTTAGTATAAAATATGTATTCAAAATTGTATTCAAAATAGTATTCAAAATATGTACACAAATCTCTCCATTAGAGCTTTGGCTATCTATGTTTAAGCTTAGTTTACTTGTTCCTTCGTTAGAAATCTAAGCCTCGGTGATTTACTAAGGCTAGGTATGCTAAATTTGATTAATTGGGCTGCCAAAATTAATTTGGAAAATGTAGAAGGACTATTCCTCTTCATTTCTTATTTTCATGTCGGGTTAATTATTGATTACGTGCATTCGTGCTTACAAATTTCATCAAATTCACGATTTGAGGCGATTTCCATCCCCCGGGGCAGATTTCTGTAGTTAGCCTCAGAACTTGTATCGGGAGAAGTTGTATGCAAGTTGAAGGATAAGACTTTTCTCAGTTCAATTACCAAACCAATGTACAGATTTGATATGTGGAAGCTTAATGAACATATTGACATCAGAACATCGATGATATACCAAGGTTTTCTCGAGATGTTCACAAAATAAGGTTTCTTCTGATTTTTTTGCGAAAGCACCAAATGAGGTGAAGAAAAAGTTGGAGGATAAGACTTTTCTCATTCAAATTTTCAAACCAAAGTGCAAATTTGATGTGCAGGAGCTTAACGAACAATTTGATATCAAAACACCATTGATACCTTCAGTAATTCTCAAGTTATTCACAAAATATGAATTCATCAGGTTTTTTTCCATATTGCATACAAGCGTTTGGGGAATAACTATAGAAATGATAGAATGTTGGAGGATCAGACTTTTCTCATCCTAATTTTCAAACCAGTGTGCAGATTAGATGAACGGGAGCTAAAATTTGATGAAATTTGAATTTTCACAATTTTGTGAATATGTTTAGTAAATATGATCCGTTTTTCAAAATATGTACACAAATCTCTCCAATAGAGCTTTGGCTATCAATGTTTAAGCTTAGTTTACTTGTTGCTTCGTTAGAAATCTAAGCCTCGGTGATTTACTGAGGTTAGGTATGCAAAATTTGATTAATTGGGCTGTCAAAATTAATTTGGAAAATGTAGAAAGACTATTCCTCTTCATTTCTTATTTTCATGTCGGGTTTTTTATTGATTACGTGCATTCGTGCTTACAAATTTCATCAAATTCACGATTTGAGGCGATTTCCACCCCCCGGGGCAGATTTCTGTGATGAGCCTCAGAACTTGTATCGGGAGAAGTTGTATGCAAGTTGAAGGATAAGACTTTTCTCAGTTCAATTACCAAACCAATGTACAGGTTTGATATGTGGAAGCTTAATGAACATTTTGACATCAAAACATTATTGATACACCAAGGTTTTCTCGAGATGTTCACAAAATAAGGTTTCATCTGATTTTTTTGCGAAAGCACCAAATGAGGTGAAGAAAAAGTTGGAGGATAAAACTTTACTCATTCCTATTTTCAAACCAAAGTGCAATTTGATGCAGAGTTAACGAACAATTGATTTAAACATCATTGATAATTGCACTCAAAATATGAATTCATCAGGTTTTTTTTCATATTGCATACAAGCGTTTGGGGGATAACTACAGATATGATAAAAAGTTGGAGGATCAGACTTTTCTCATCCTTATTTTCAAACCAGTGTGCAGATTTGATCCCGTTCATCAAATCTGCACACTGGTTTGAAAATAAGGATGAGAAAAGTCTGATCCTCCAACTTTCTATCATTTCTGTAGTTATCCCCCAAACGCTTGTATGCAATATGGAAAAATAACCTGATGAATTCATATTTTGTGAATAACTTGAGAATTACTGAAGGTATCAATGATGTTTTGATATCAAATTGTTCGTTAAGCTCCTGCACGTAATGCACGTAATCAATAAAAACCCGACATGAAAATAAGAAATGAAGAGGAATAGTCGTTCAAAATTTTCCAAATTAATTCTGGCAGCCCAAATAATCAAATTTAGCATACCTAGCCTTAGCAAATCACCGAAGCTTAAATTACTAACGAAGGAACAAATAAACTAAGCTTAAACGTTGATAGCCAAAGCTCTAATGGAGAGATTTGTGTACATATTTTGAAAATGGATCATATTTACTAAAAATATTGAGCATATCACTTAAAATATTGCGTAAATCACCGAGGCTTAGGTTTCTCACGCAGGAACAAGTAAACTAAGCTTGAACATTGATAGCCAAAGCTCTAATGGAGAGATTTGTACACATATTTTGAAAAACGGATCATATTTACTAAAAGTATTCACAAAATTGTGAAAATTCAAATTTCATCAAATTTTAGCTCCCGTTCATCAAATCTGCACACTGGTTTGAAAATTAGTATGAAAAAAGTCTGATCCTCCAACTTTCTATCATTTCTGTAGTTATCCCCCAAACGCTTGTTTGCAATATGAAAAAAAAAACCTGATGAATTCATATTTTGTGAATAACTTTAGAACTACTGAAGGTATCAATGATGTTTTGATATCAAATTGTTCGTTAAGCTCCTGCACATCAAATTTTCACTTTGGATTGAAAATTTGAATGAGAAAAGTCTTATCCTCCAACTTTTTCTTCACCTCACCTGTACATTGGTTTGTTAATTGAACTGAGAAAAGTCTTATACTCCAACTTGCATACAACTGCTCCCGATACAAGTTCTGAGGCTAACTACAGAAATCTGCCCCGGGGGGTGGAAATCGCCTCAAATCGTGAATTTGATGAAATTTGTAAGCACGAATGCACGTAATCAATAAAAACCCGACATGAAAATAAGAAATGAAGAGGAATAGTCGTTCTACATTTTCCAAATTAATTTTGACAGCCCAATTAATCAAATTTAGCATACCTAGCCTTAGTAAATCACCGAGGCTTAAATTACTAACGAAGGAACAAGTAAACTTAGCTGTTGAGGCAGGCTTTACGACCAACACAGTACCGTCACACGTTTCTGATGGGCACGGTGAGCAAAAGACGACTGGGCATTCGGTTTAGACATGTAAACACACTGTAGTTACCATTGTTTTGTTTTTGCATTGTCTTTGCAACGTTATGAGGCGGCAAACTAAACTTTAGCTGCAAAGTTCACATTAATGCAGTATTAAATTAATAAGTAACGAAGTTGTGGTGAAAATCCTTGTAGTATTATACGCTGAAGTTATCCGTGAAAACGAGGTTAGGAGCAATTAGGGACAGAGAGTCACTGAAATTGTAAGTCCATATTATAAATTTCTTAAGACTAGCTAATGAACTAACTGAATTTACAGCTTAAAAGCTCATCTTAAATAAAGAAATAGCTAAAGGAACAGTGACCCGTTTTTTTCATAGCCGGTGGCAACATTCTTTTAAGAATTTCATCGAACCCTTTTGGCAAGTCGCCAGTGATAGGCAAACTGATCTGCAATGGCCACGAGGATGAACGATGTTGATAAAACCCAATGCAACTGTGCGAATTGCACAGCACCGGATCATGAGGAGGATATGGTAGCTTGCGATACATGTAATCGTTGGTACCATTACTCATGTGCAAAGGTGGATGCGACAGTCAAACACCGTAAGTGGCAATGCAAGGAATGCATTCTATCGACAACAAGCAGCGACGGCATTACGGTTTCGGGAAAATCTGGTACTAGCTCGCGATCTACTCGGATTCAGCTGCAGCTACTTCGTATTGAAGAGGAGAAGAAGGCGCAGGAAGAACTGTTGGCAGAAAAGCAGGAACAAGAACGTATACGTCAACATAAGGCATTGGAGGAGCAAGAGAAACTACTGGCGGAAAGACAAGAACAAGAGCGTCGTCGTCAGGAGCAAAAACGCGTCCGCCTGGAACAGGCTTTTAGGGAGAAAGAAAAGTTGCTTGCTGAGAAACAGGAACAGGAGCGAATTCGACAGGAGATGGTCATGAAGGAGAAGGAAGAGCTTCGGAGAAAGTATATAGACGAAAAATACGCTGCACTTATCAAAGCCACAGCTGAAGAAAGTGGCAGTGTTTGTCGTTCTAGCCAAATGAGCAGTTCGAGTAAGGTTAGACACTGGATAGACACACATAGGAGGCAGTTGACGGGGACGAAGCCAGACGGCGAACCAGCTCCAGGGAGAAATTCAACTCACGCCGGTGCAACAAATGTACCCCATTCGGGTGAAGTTGCGACTAATAACAACGACGGTAATATCCAGCTACCCTTTGTTCCCGTGACTGAAAATTTTGCACGCCAATCGAAGGAAGTTCCAAAAAGTACTGGGACAATACCAAAGGTGCCAATTCCAACTGTGCCAGTTACGTCAACGCCCGTGTGGAAGAAACAATCGACATCGTTTCCATCGCCAAAGCTTTCCTTACCGCGGCCGGAAGCGGACCCAGTGTTGCCCAGAGTATATCTGGAAAATCCACCAAACCCACAAGCGTTTTCGATGATAGCAGCACCACCTCTAACCATGCCACCAATGCAGGCACGTCTGTCAGATACACCGCGACAGTCTCATCCGATCGTTGTGCAGGAAAGAAATACACAAATGCTGACTGAAGAAACGCATTCCCAAGCCTATCCTAAAGAAAATGTGGATCCTGGATTTCCAATACCGCAGTCTAGGTTAATTGATGCACCGTTTGTAACACAACAGTCGCGTAATCCATGGGCTTCAAACATACAGTTTCAACAACAGTTGGCTGCCAAGCAGGTGGTCCCCAAAAAACTTCCAGTGTTTACGGGAAATCCGGAAGAATGGCCTTTATTTGTTAGCAGCTATCGGAACTCGACAGAGGTGTGCTAGGTCGATAGGTTAGAAACCCTAATCAATTTCGGTTTAGTAGTGCAAAACCTTGTTGGGCACTTGAGAGCAGCTAATCAACAAGCACACCTTACAAACCCATCACTATTGCACGAATTAGTGGAAAAGTTGCCAGCACACATTCGCCTGGAATGGGCCATGTTCAAGAGACGCGTGGGTGTAGTCGATCTTGGAACATTCTGCGACTACATGTCATCACTTATCTCAGCAGCCTGTGACGTCACCACATTCTATCCAGATCAATTCAGACCAGGACGGAATGATAAAGCGAACCCCCGGGAGAAGGCATTCATCAACACTCACTCACAAGACAGCACATGTAAGAACGTGGATTCTGGTAAGCAAGCAAAAAATCAAGACAAACCATGTTTTGTATGCCAGAGTACTAGTCACAGAGTTAGATATTGCTCTAAGTTTAAGGCCCAATCAGTAGCAGATCGTTGGAAGGTAGTAGAAGCGAATCAAATGTGTAGTAGGTGCTTAGTTACCCATGGTAGGTGGCCGTGTAAATCGACACGATTATGCGAAGTGAAAGGCTGTAAACAGAATCATAATGCGTTACTGCACCCAGGGCAACCAAGAGTAGATGATATGGTAGACACAGGTTATAAATCTCCATCCGTGGTCTCGGTTCACCAGCAAATACAAAGTAAGACGCTCTTTCGTATTGTGCCGATAGTGTTACATGGGAAGAATGGTCGGATAGAAACATTTGCGTTTCTTGATGAAGGTTCATCGATTACTCAGGTGGAAAACAATCTTGCGGATCAACTAGGGGCTGAAGGAGAAATGCAGCCGTTGTGTCTGACGTGGACAGCAAATGTTACTCGTCAGGAAGTCAATTCACGTCGAGTGAACCTGAAAGTTTCGGGACTTGGAGGTGGAAAATGTTTTCCGCTCAGCAATGTACGAACCGTGAAAAGCTTGGATTTGCCGGTGCAAACGATGTGTTACGACGATATCTCTAAGAGGTTCTCCCATCTGCAAGGACTGCCAGTTAGAAGCTATCAAGATGCAGTTCCACAGTTGCTTATCCGACTGGACAATTTGCGTCTAGCGATTCCACTGAATAAGCGGGAGGGACGGGCTAACGAGCCTGTTGCAGCAAAAACAAGACTTGGTTGGACGATTTTCGGTAGCACTGGTGAATCAACAGCGGCTACTTCTTCACCAATGTTCCATATCTGTACATGTACAGAAGGATCCCGTCTCCACGAGTTGGTGAAGGGTTTTTTTGCGGTTGATAATTTGGGAGTGTCGGCTGCACCAATGCCTGAAAGCGAGGATGTTAAGCGTGCAAAAGAAATTCTTCAGCAAACTACCGTACGATTGGAGGATGGTCGATTCGAGGTTGCTCTACTTTGGAGAAAAGATGCCGTGGATTTTTCAAACAGTTATGTGATGGCAGAGCGACGATTACAGTGTCTTGAACAACGGCTGGATTCGAAGCCGGAATTGCGAATTAAAGTGCAGGAACTCTTCGAGGATTTCCAGGTCAAAGGATACGCCCACAAAGCAACGCGCCAAGAACTGGAAGAGGCTGATCCTAAGCAAACCTGGTATTTGCCGATAGGGGTCGTCACAAACCCTCGTAAGCCTAGTAAAGTAAGGATAATCTGGGATGCAGCAGCGGAGGTAAACGGAATCTCTTTCAACTCAATGCTGTTAAAGGGCCCAGATCTGCTAACAGCCTTGAATGCAGTATTAAGTCGTTTTCGGCAGCGAAGCGTGGCCATCGTTGGAGACATACGGCAAATGTTTATGCAGCTCAGCATGCGTCGCAAGGACCGACAAGCTCAGATGTTCATGTTTCGTAAGGACAAGTCTATGCCACCAGAAGTTTTCATTATTGATTTGGCAATTTTCGGTTCCACTTGTTCACCCTGTTCGGCACAGTACGTAAAAAATAAGAATGCAGAAGAATGGAGTAAGCAGTTTCCAGACGCAGCAACAGCCATCGTGGAAAACCACTACGTAGACGATTATTTTGATAGTCGTGACACCGAGGAGGAAATAATCAAGTTAGCTACCGAAGTTAAAACGGTACATGCTAAAGCATAGTTTGAAATTCGAAATTGGATGTCCAATTCTAAAGAGGTACTTAGACGGATCGGGATTGGCAGTTCGGAAGCGCAGAAGGATTTCTCTGTAGACAAGCTGAACCATACGGAACGTGTTTTAGGGATGATGTGGGTACCAGAAGATGACGTATTCATATTTTCCCTCGTGTTGCCGTCAGAGTTACGATGTTTAATATCTGGAGATGCCGCGCCCACGAAGCGGACCATTCTGCGCCTAATTATGAGCCTGTTTGATCCACTCGGTCTTATTTCTCATCTGCTGATACACGGTAAGATAATTATCCAAGAGCTTTAGCGAAGTGGTGTTGGATGGGATGATGCTGTACCAAAAGGCATTATGATACTTTGGGAGGAATGGATTGGTAAGCTCCAAGATCTAGGCGAACTTCGAATTCCTCGATGCTATTTTCCGGAATATGTACCAGACAGTTTCAAATCATTGGAGATACATGTGTTCGTAGATGCAAGTTGCCTGTGCAGGCTACTTTCGCATTATTGATCGTGGCCAAGCACGCTGCGTCCTTGTATCATCGCAAGCTAAGGTTGCTCCATTGAAGTCGTTGTCAATTCCCCGTCTTGAGTTGCAAGCCGCAGTAATGGGTGTCCGTTTGCTGAAATCCATTCGTGCAGTCCATCGATTCATATGGAGTGATTCCAGCACAGTATTGTCCTGGATCCGTTCAGATGCCCACAGATATCGCCAGTATGTAGCAGTTAGAGTAGGAGAGATCTTGGAGGAAACTAGCGTCGACGAATAGAAGTTTGTACCTGGGAAACAGAATATTGCAGACGAAGCCACAAAGTGGAACAACGGTCCAGGTTTGAGAACAACCGCTCAATGGTTCAATGCACCTAAATTCCTTTTGCAACCTAAGGAGTTTTGGCCAAGCGAAAAACAGCAAGCTCCGGTAGAGATTTCAGAGGAGCTACGTTCAGTTCACGTACATCGGGAGGTCATGCGGTCTGGAATTGTTGATTTCAGCAGGTTCTCCAAGTTGGAGTGACTGCAACGTTCGCTAGCGTACGTTGTCCATTTCATCGAAATTTGTCGAAAGGTGAGGAGTGAAACGCCACTTCCGGAAGTAGCACTACTTGTTCAAGAAGATTTTGAGCACGCTGAGCAGTTTCTCTGGCGTGAGGCGCAAGCAGTTGACTATGCTGATGAGATTATCGTATTGAAGAAACACCAAGCAGCTCCGGATGCAACAGCAATGAAATTTGAACCAAGTAGTGCATTAAGGAACTTATCACCTTTTTTAGACAGCCATGGAGTCGTTCGGATGGCTGGCAGGATTGAAACTTCACCGTTTGCATCGTATGATGCAAAATACCCGATAATACTACCGAAAAACCACCACATTACGAAGCTGGTCATCGAATGTTTTATATTTCGAAAAGTTTTATATTTCTGGGCTTCGCTCAGCAGTTAAAGACGTCAGTAAACGATGCAGATGATGCGCAATACTGAAAGCTAAGCCGCAGGTTCCACGAATGGCAGCTCTTCCTGAAGAACGCGTTACACCAGGCGTGCGACCGTTCACCAATGTCGGCATCGATTATTTTGGCCCGTTCATGATCAAAATAGGGCGTAATCAGGTTAAACGCTGGGTGTCATTGTTTACGTGCCTTAATGTCAGAGCAATTCACCTCGAAGCGGTCAGCTCGATGACTACTGAATCATGCAAGCTTGCCATAAGGAGATTCATTGCACGACAAGGAGCGCCATTACAGATCTTCACGGATAATGGAACCAACTTTGTGGGTGCAAGTCGGGAGCTCGTAGATCAGATCAGATCAGTCAACAGTGGGCTGTCGGACACGTTCACTAACACAAATACGAAGTGGAATTTTATTCCACCGGCATCCCCGCACATGGGTGGTGCATGGGAGAGAATGGTAAGGTCAGTTAAGTCAGCAATGCGAGCACTGAATCAATCACGAACGCCGTCCGAAGAGGTTTTTCAGACAGTTTTGTGTGAAGCCGAGTCGATGATAAACTCACGACCATTAACGTACATGCCGTTGGAATCATCTGATCAGGAAGCTCTTACGCCGAATCACTTCATCCTTCTATGTTCTAATGGAGTGAAACAGCCAGAACGAACGCCGACGGATGCGAGAGGTAGTCTACGAAGCGGATGGAAGCAATGCCAGTATATGCTAGACCAATTCTGGACGAGATGGATTCGGGAATATTTGCCGACGATAACGCGCAGAACGAAGTGGTTTACTGAGGTTCGACCAGTGCAAGTAGGCGATGTTGTAGTCATCGTTGACGGCGAAGTACGAAACCGGTGGACTCGAGGGAGAATTCTGAAGGTGATTCCAGGGAAGGATGGACGTATCAGACAAGCAGAAGTTAAAACTGCTACTGGTGTTCTACGAAGGCCGGTGGCTAAGATAGCAGTCCTCGACGTGGCTGATCCTGGTAAAGCTGCTGATCCGGAGCAACTTTACGGGTCCATGGATGTTGCGGCAGGCGTTACGACCAACACAGTACCGTCACACGTTTCTGATGGGCACGGTGATCAAAAGACGACTGGGCTCTCGGTTTAGACATGTCAAACACACTGTAGTGACCATTGTTTTGTTTTTGCATTGTCTTTGCAAAGTTATGAGGCGGCAAACTAAACTATAGCAGCAAAGTTCACATTAAGGCAGTATCAAATTAATAAGTAACGAAGTTGTGGTGAAAATCCTTGTAGTATTATACGCTGAAGTTATCCGTGAAAACGAGGTTAGGAGCAATGAGGGACAGAGAGTCACTGAAATTTTAAGTCCATATTATAAATTTCTTAAGACTAGCTAATGAACTAACTGAATTTACAGCTTAAAAGCTCATCTTAAATAAAGAAATAGCTAAAGGAACAGTGACCCGTTTTTTTTCATTGCCGGTGGCAACAAAGCTTAAACATTGATAGCCAAAGCTCTAATGGAGAGATTTGTGTACATATTTTGAAAAACGGATCATATTTATCAAACATATTCACAAAATTGTGAAAATTCAAATTTCATCAAATTTTAGCTCCCGTTCATCAAATCTGAACACTGGTTTGATAATTAGGATGAAAAAAGTCTGATCCTCCAACTTTCTATCATTTCTGTAGTTATCCCCCAAACGCTTGTATGCAATATGAAAAAAAAACCCTGATGAATTCATATTTTGTGAATAACTT
The DNA here is from genome assembly GCA_034211315.2 of Aedes japonicus. NCBI lineage: Eukaryota > Metazoa > Arthropoda > Insecta > Diptera > Culicidae > Aedes > Aedes japonicus. Next base: position 35,465 of record JASCZW010000421.1, on the reverse strand, counting down.
GAGAATTACTGAAGGTATCAATGATGTTTTGATATCAAATTGTTCGTTAAGCTCCTGCACATCAAATTTTCACTTTGGTTTGAAAATTTGAATGAGAAAAGTCTTATCATCCAACTTTTTCTTCACCTCATATGGTGCTTTCGCAAAAAAAATCAGAAGAAACCTTATTTTGTGAACATCTCGAGAAAACCTTGGTGTATCAATGATGTTTTGATGTCAAAATGTTCGTTAAGCTTCCACATATCAAACCTGTACATTGGTTTGGTAATTAAACTGAGAAAAGTCTTATCCTCCAACTTGCATACAACTGCTCCCGATAAAAGTTCTGAGGCTAACTACAGAAATCTGCCCCGGGGGGTGGAAATCACCTCAAATCGTGAATTTGATGAAATTTGTATGCACGAATGCACGTAATCAATAAAAACCCGAAATGAAAAGGAATAGTGCTTCTACATTTTCCAAATTAATTTTGGCAGCCCAATTAATCAAATTTAGCATACCTAACCTTAGTAAATCACCGAGGCTTAGATTTATAACAAAGGAACAAGTAAACAAAGCTTAAACATAGATAGCCAAAGCTCTAATGGAAAGATTTGTGTACATATTTTGAAAAACGGATCATATTTACTAAAAATATTTAGCATACCTAGCCTTAGTAAATCACCGAGGCTTAGATTTCTAACGAAGGAATAAGTCAACTAAGCTTAAACATTGATAGCCAAAGCTCTAATGGAGAGATTTGTATACATATTTTGAAAAACGGATCATTTTTACTAAACATATTCACAATATTGTGAAAATTCAAATTTCATCAAATTTTAGCTCCCGTTCATCAAATCTGCACACTGGTTTGAAAATTATGATGAGAAAAGTCTGATCCTCCAACTTTCTATCATTTCTGTAGTTATTTCCCAAACGCTTGTATGCAATATGGAAAAAAAAACCTGATGAATTCATATTTTGTGAATAACTTGAGAATTACTGAAGGTATCAATGATGTTTTGATATCAAATTGTTCGTTAAGCTCCTGCACATCAAATTTGCACTTTGGTTTGAAAATTTGAATGAGAAAAGTCTTATCCTCCAACTTTTTCTTCACTTACTCTGGTCTCTCTTCAATTGTCGAATCGAACTTTTTCTTCACCTCATTTGGTGCTTTCGCAAAAAATCAGAAGAAACCTTATTTTGTGAACATCTCGAGAAAACCTTGGTGTATCAATGATGTTTTGATGTCAAAATGTTCATTAAGCTTCCACATATCAAACCTGTACATTGGTTTGGTAATTGAACTGAGAAAAGTCTTATCCTCCAACTTGCATACAACTGCTCCCGATACAAGTTCTGAGGCTAATCACAGAAATCTGCCCCGGGGGGTGGAAATCACCTCAAATTGTGAATTTGATAAACTTTGTAATCACGAATGCACGTAATCAATAAAAACCCGACATGAAAATAAGAAATGAAGAGGAATAGTCCTTCTACATTTTCCAAATTAATTTTGGCAGCCCAATTAATCAAATTTAGCATACCTAGCCTTAGTAAATCACCGAGGCTTAGATTTATAACAAAGGAACAAGTAAACTAAGCTTAAACATAGATAGCCAAAGCTCTAATGGAGAGATTTGTGTACATATTTTGAAAAACGGATCATATTTACTAAAAATATTTAGCATACCTAGCCTTAGTAAATCACCGAGGCTTAGATTTCTAACGAAGGAATAAGTAAACTAAGCTTGAACATTGATAGCCAAAGCTGTAATGGAGAGATTTATATGCATGTTTTGAAAAACGGATCGTATTTACTAAACATATTCACAAAATTGTGAAAATTCAAATTTCATCAAATTTTAGCTCCCGTTTATCAAATCTGCACTTTGGTTTGAAAATTAGGATGAGAAAAGTCTGATCCTCCAACTTTCTATCATTTCTGTAGTTATCCCCAAACGCTTGTATGCAATATGGAAAAAAACCTGATGAATTCATATTTTGTGAATAACTTGAGAATTACTGAAGGTATCAATGATGTTTTGATATCAAATTGTTCGTTAAGCTCCTGCACATCAAATTTGCACTTTGGTTTGAAAATTTGAATGAGAAAAGTCTTATCCTCCAACTTTTTCTTCACTTACTCTGGTCTCTCTTCAATTGTCGAATCGAACTTTTTCTTCACCTCATTTGGTGCTTTCGCAAAAAATCAGAAGAAACCTTATTTTGTGAACATCTCGAGAAAACCTTGGTGTATCAATGATGTTTTGATGTAAAAATGTTCATTAAGCTTCCACATATCAAATCTGTACATTGGTTTGGTAATTGAACTGAGAAAAGTCTTATCCTCCAACTTGCATACAACTGCTCCCGATACAAGTTCTGAGGCTAACTACAGAAATCTGCCCCGGGGGGTGGAAATCACCTCAAATTGTGAATTTGATAAACTTTGTAATCACGAATGCACGTAATCAATAAAAACCCGACATGAAAATATGAAATGAAGAGGAATAGTCCTTCTACATTTTCCAAATTAATTTTGGCAGCCCAATTAATCAAATTTAGCATACCTAGCCTTAGTAAATCACCGAGGCTTAGATTTATAACAAAGGAACAAGTAAACTAAGCTTAAACATAGATAGCCAAAGCTCTAATGGAGAGATTTGTGTACATATTTTGAAAAACGGATCATATTTACTAAAAATATTTAGCATACCTAGCCTTAGTAAATCACCGAGGCTTAGATTTCTAACGAAGGAATAAGTAAACTAAGCTTGAACATTGATAGCCAAAGCTGTAATGGAGAGATTTATATGCATGTTTTGAAAAACGGATCGTATTTACTAAACATATTCACAAAATTGTGAAAATTCAAATTTCATCAAATTTTAGCTCCCGTTTATCAAATCTGCACTTTGGTTTGAAAATTAGGATGAGAAAAGTCTGATCCTCCAACTTTCTATCATTTCTGTAGTTATCCCCAAACGCTTGTATGCAATATGGAAAAAAACCTGATGAATTCATATTTTGTGAATAACTTGAGAATTACTGAAGGTATTGTTTTGATATCAAATTGTTCGTTAAGCTTCTGCACATCAAATTTGCACATTGGTTTGAAAATTTGAATGAGAAAAGTCTTATCCTCCAATTTTTTCTTCACCTCATTTGGTGCTTTCGCAAAAAATCAAAAGAAACCTTATTTTGTGAACATCTCGAGAAAACCTTGGTGTATCAATGATGTTTTGATGTAAAAATGTTCATTAAGCTTCCACATATCAAATCTGTACATTGGTTTGGTAATTGAACTGAGAAACGTCTTATCCTCCAACTTGCATACAACTGCTCCCGATACAAGTTCTGAGGCTAACTACAGAAATCTGCCCCGGGGGGTGGAAATAGCCTCAAATCGTGAATTTGATGAAATTTGTAAGCACGAATGCACGTAATCAATAAAAACCCGACATGAAAATAAAAAATGAAGAGGAATAGTCCTTTTACATTTTCCAAATTAATTTTGAAAGCCCAATTAATCAAATTTAGCATACCTAGCCTCAGTAAATCACCGAGGGAGTAATTCTCGCTGGAACCAGGCCGCCATTGGCACATATCTTTTGATTTCAAATTTTTCATCGCTATTTGTTAGAATATATTGAAACAAGATAAAAAACGCTTTGGTTGAGCCAAATTGATGGACCCCTCGCTTTCTAAGGGACTAAACATGTTGTAAAAATGTCGATTTTTGGATAATTTCAGGGTAAGTTAACATGTTATATCATAAAATTTTACATTGAAACATCTTCAAAACTCGTTGCTGTTGTATAGAGAATAAATAAAGCTTTCAATTGATGTTAAAAAAAATGTGGCGGCCATATTGGATTTGGCCGCTATCTTGAATTTTATCAATAATATCGATTTTTCACTATGAGCGCACCGCATAAGATGCAGTCGAGAAACTAGGTGTGCATTGACATTTACCCGATAAAAAAATATCTTTTTCTAAAAAGAGTTTGACGTCTTTTGCGTGTATTGCGCAATATCAATATGTATCATATTTCTATACGCAACAAAGCATAATTTTGCAATCACTGTTTTTTTTTTGTGTTTTAGAGTAAAGAACAATCATGTTAACAATTCAACAATTTAATTTTAACAATCAATTCGGTGCATAAGTTTGAAAATTCCGAGGATAAAATGATTCTATTCATTGCAGTCAATGCATAATAGGGAATATAGTTTCATTCACTGGCTCACCATGACAATTTGATGTTTCGAACCAAATAGAAGAAGAAGACTCATTTACGATAGCGGAACTTTGTTTGTTTTGTACATCCGATTAGTTCAAAGTTCTTGAAAATGGCGAAGAACCGTACTGTACGGGTACCCAAAAAGGAATTTTGTTGCAACCCGTTTGCCAAAGCTGATCATAAAAGCTGGAGAAAATCTTCGAAACTGACAAGTGTAACACAAAAAATCGTGAATTTTTTAGAATCTATTGGATCCACGACCGTTCCGGAACTTCATGAGAAAATATGTACGACATGCCGCTTGCAAGTGACCCGTCAGCAGTCAAACCGTACTTTTCAGCCGATGGAAGTTGTTGAAAACGGAGATGAGGTTTACGTTGAAGAGGTTGGAAACATTAGTGAGCATGATTTCCAAAACATGACGAAAATTCTATCCCGAATTGGAATCCGGAATGTCAACAGAAGAGAGCTGCGACGGGAAACCTTCCGCTGCGAAATGCTCAAACAAGCCGTGATTGCAATAAAACAAATTTTGAAGGTTGATTGCGAAGTGTACTATGACGATACTAACGTGACAGTTGTCAAAGATATGCTTGACAATTGTAAGATCGCTTCAAAACCGGTCAAATTCCAAATTTTAACATTGCTCACTCCTTCGTGGAGCAGGCAGAAAATGATGGATGAAACAGGATGCAGTAAGTATGGTAAATGTCATCAACATGCGGAAGCTAATCTTCCACAATTCTGTAGGTAAATGGTTCGTCGAAAAGGCTCAACAAGTTCGTGCTTCGAAGGGAATTCTTAAACTTCCAGATGCGGGTACATCGGTAACAGAATTGGAAAAGGTCGCTCAGGAAGAGGCAAAACAGTACTATTTGGACTGTAGTACGTTAATGCCAGGTATTCGGGATAAAATCAGTGTAAAGACACTCGCCGGTCGAGAAAGTAGGCAAAAACGTTTGCTTCTTGGGTTACTAAACGAATTTTTTGCAAACTTTAAAGAACTTTTCTCAAATTTGAAAATCGGATTTTCTACGTTCGCTAAGCTGCGACCTTCGGAATGCATACCTACCGGAAGCTCCGGTACGCATACAGTGTGCGTATTGCATGAGGCATGAAAATATTGAATTGTCATTGCGTGCGATGAAAGCCTTACCGATAATACGAGACAGCTGCTTGAGCGAGCTGATTCAGGAATATTTAGTATGTAAAAACCCTTCTCCTCAATGCTACTTTTTGGAATGCACAGAATGTCCTGACTTGAGTGATTTTAGTAGAAAATTACTGGATGAAATTGAAAAATTTCCTCTAGAAATCATCAAGTTTAAAAATTGGATTCCGATAGAAAACCACTATCAACTTGTTGATAACACGACAAGCGCACCTGAAGAGTTTGTAGATAACTTCAGCAATCTGCTCAACGGCTTCTTGCCACATTTCTTCATCACAAAGGTACACAACTGACAAAAAATGACCCATTAAAACTCATTTTATGTTTATATTCTTAGGCACAAAAAGACTATCTATTTGAGCTGAAGTCCAATCTGAAGTCAAATGAAGCTATCGTGTACGAAGACTTTTCAGAAAACTACAAAGTAACCATTCAGAACGAGATAAAATCGCACCATTTCGCAAGGCAGATGATTACAATTCATCCATTCGTGATTTATTATAGAATCGAAGGAGAGATTCTTCATAAAACATTAATTATTATTCCACCTGTTCTTGAGCATAACTATGTTTTGGATCACTGCTATTTTGTTAAGCTGTTTGAGTTCATGAAGATCAATCTTACGCAGATAACAAAGACCCACGTGTTCACCGATGGAGCTGAGAGTCAGTACAAGAACAAATATAACTTCACCAACATCACATTTATGAAGAAAGATTTTCAAATGGATGTAGAATGGACTTTTTACGCCAGTTCTCACGGAAAATGTCCATGTGATGGAGTGGCGGGAACACTTAAACGTGCTGCGCACAAATACAGCTTAACGCCAAATAGAGACATGCTGATAACAGATGCTTCCTCATTCTATGCATGGGCTGTAGAGCAACAAGGACAAACAATGTCTTTCAATTACGTGGGACAGCTCGATTACGATACATCGTTGGCTAAACTGGAAATTCGAATGGAGAATGTTCAAACCATCAAAGGGACTCAAAACTACCATTATTTTTTGCCACAAAACGAGTACATAATCATATCTAAAAAATATTCGAAGAGCTCTGAGATAAAATTCCACAACCTTAGATTTAAAACATGAATATGAACTTTAGGAATATAAAAACGATTTCATTATATTTATTTTCATTTGAAACAACTAAATTATATTGTATTTAATACTATTCTAACTCATTACGGAATTTGAAAAATAAAAAAAAATAAAAATAAAAAAAAGGAAATATGATACATATTGATATTGCGCAATACACGCAAAAAAACGTCAAACTCTTTTTAGAAAAAATATTTTTTTATCGGGTAAATGTAAATGCACACCTCGTTTCTCGACTGCATCTTATGTATTTTTTTTCAGCTTTCAGATGGTGTGCTCAGAATTCGGATTGAGCGGTGCGCTCATAGTGAAAAATCGATATTATTGATAAAATTCTAGATGGCGGCAAATTCCAATATGGCCGCCACATTTTTTTTAACATCAATTGAAAGCTTTATTTATCCTCTATAAAACAGCAACGAGTTTTGAAGATATTTCAATGTAAAATTTTGTGATATAGCATGTTTACTTACCTTGAAATTATCCAAAAATCGACATTTTTACAACATGTTTAGTCCCTTAGAAAACGAGGGGTCCATCAATTTGGCTCAACCAAAGCGTTTTTTATCTTGTTTCAATATATTCTAACTAATAGCGATGAAAAATTTGAAATCAAAAGATATGTGCCAATGGCGGCCTGGTTCCAGCGAAAATTACTCGAGGCTTAGATTTCTAACGAAGCAACAAGTAAACTAAGCTTAAACATTGATAGCCAAAGCTCTAATGGAGAGACTTGTGTACATATTTTGAAAAACGGATCATATTTACTAAAAAAAAAAACTCAATATTGTGAAAATTCAAATTTCATAAAATTTTAGCTCCCGTTCATCAAATCTGCACACTGTGTGTGCGTGTGTGTTTTTTTTTTTTTTTACAAGGGTTGAAAGGCCATCAAAAATCTGTGTGACAGACACCTGAGACACCACACAATGTTCAGGCGAACAGGGTTGGGCTCCTGCCCGACCTGCTAAAAATGTGCCTCCCGGAAAATCCGGATCCCTTATCCTCCTTACCTTGATCCCCCCGGGACCACAAAATGCTGCGACTACTTCGGGTTGGGGGGCGGGGGGGGGATCTGTTCTCATGCCCTTCTTCTTAAATTTCGACCCCTAGCTAAGGCTAGTTCGCCGACTGGCTGGATGATCCACTGCTCCGCTGCTACGTTGTATCCATCTCTCGAATCCTTCTGCTTCCCCCCGGCGTCGAGGGTGGTCCACCAGTTCCGGTGAAGGAAACTTCCGCACTGATGGTGCCCCGACTACCGGCGGTTATCGCAGGGGACGCTAACGCGCATTGCGCCGACTTCGTCTTCGGGTTGTAGAAGTGGTCCGACAGTTCCGGTGGTGGATGACGTCCGCACTGGTGGTGCCCTACATACCCGAAGCTCTTTCTTCTTCTTTCTTCTTTCTTCAGCAGGCTGGCTGTTCGAGTGCCGAGGTCGGCCCGACGATTCCGGTTGGCAGAAGTCTTCCGGTTCACCGGCGGCACGACTAAATCTAAAATCTATCTAAAAAATATTCGAAGAGCTCTGAGATAAAATTCCACAACCTTAGATTTAAAACATGAATATGAACTTTAGGAATCTAAAAACGATTTCATTATATTTATTTTCATTTGAAACAACTAAATTATATTGTATTTAATACTATTCTAACTCATATCGGAATTTGAAAAATAAAAAAAAATAAAAATAAAAAAAAGGAAATATGATACATATTGATATTGCGCAATACACGCAAAAAAACGTCAAACTCTTTTTAGAAAAAATATTTTTTTATCGGGTAAATGTAAATGCACACCTCGTTTCTCGACTGCATCTTATGTATTTTTTTTCAGCTTTCAGATGGTGTGCTCAGAATTCGGATTGAGCGGTGCGCTCATAGTGAAAAATCGATATTATTGATAAAATTCTAGATGGCGGCAAATTCCAATATGGCCGCCACATTTTTTTTAACATCAATTGAAAGCTTTATATATCCTCTATAAAACAGCAACGAGTTTTGAAGATATTTCAATGTAAAATTTTGTGATATAACATGTTTACTTACCTTGAAATTATCCAAAAATCGACATTTTTACAACATGTTTAGTCCCTTAGAAAACGAGGGGTCCATCAATTTGGCTCAACCAAAGCGTTTTTTATCTTGTTTCAATATATTCTAACTAATAGCGATGAAAAATTTGAAATCAAGAGATATGTGCCAATGGCGGCCTGGTTCCAGCGAGAATTACTCGAGGCTTAGATTTCTAACGAAGCAACAAGTAAACTAAGCTTAAACATTGATAGCCAAAGCTCTAATGGAGAGACTTGTGTACATATTTTGAAAAACGGATCATATTTACTAAAAAAAAAAACTCAATATTGTGAAAATTCAAATTTCATAAAATTTTAGCTCCCGTTCATCAAATCTGCACACTGTGTGTGCGTGTGTGTTTTTTTTTTTTACAAGGGTTGAAAGGCCATCAAAAATCTGTGTGACAGACACCTGAGACACCACACAATGTTCAGGCGAACAGGGTTGGGCTCCTGCCCGACCTGCTAAAAATGTGCCTCCCGGAAAATCCGGATCCCTTATCCTCCTTACCTTGATCCCCCCGGGACCACAAAATGCTGCGACTACTTCGGGTTGGGGGGCGGGGGGGGGCTGTTCTCATGCCCTTCTTCTTAAATTTCGACCCCTAGCTAAGGCTAGTTCGCCGACTGGCTGGATGATCCACTGCTCCGCTGCTACGTTGTATCCATCTCTCGAATCCTTCTGCTTCCCCCCGGCGTCGAGGGTGGTCCACCAGTTCCGGTGAAGGAAACTTCCGCACTGATGGTGCCCCGACTACCGGCGGTTATCGCAGGGGACGCTAACGCGCATTGCGCCGACTTCGTCTTCTGGTTGTAGAAGTGGTCCGACAGTTCCGGTGGTGGATGACGTCCGCACTGGTGGTGCCCTACATACCCGAAGCTCTTTCTTCTTCTTTCTTCTTTCTTCAGCAGGCTGGCTGTTCGAGTGCCGAGGTCGGCCCGACGATTCCGGTTGGCAGAAGTCTTCCGGTTCACCGGCGGCACGACTAAATCTAAAATCTATCTAAAAAATATTCGAAGAGCTCTGAGATAAAATTCCACAACCTTAGATTTAAAACATGAATATGAACTTTAGGAATCTAAAAACGATTTCATTATATTTATTTTCATTTGAAACAAATAAATTATATTGTATTTAATACTATTCTAACTCATATCGGAATTTGAAAAATAAAAAAAAATAAAAATAAAAAAAAGGAAATATGATACATATTGATATTGCGCAATACACGCAAAAAAACGTCAAACTCTTTTTAGAAAAAATATTTTTTTATCGGGTAAATGTAAATGCACACCTCGTTTCTCGACTGCATCTTATGTATTTTTTTTCAGCTTTCAGATGGTGTGCTCAGAATTCGGATTGAGCGGTGCGCTCATAGTGAAAAATCGATATTATTGATCGATATTTTAACATCAATTGAAAGCTTTATTTATCCTCTATAAAACAGCAACGAGTTTTGAAGATATTTCAATGTAAAATTTTGTGATATAACATGTTTACTTACCTTGAAATTATCCAAAAATCGACATTTTTACAACATGTTTAGTCCCTTAGAAAACGAGGGGTCCATCAATTTGGCTCAACCAAAGCGTTTTTTATCTTGTTTCAATATATTCTAACTAATAGCGATGAAAAATTTGAAATCAAAAGATATGTGCCAATGGCGGCCTGGTTCCAGCGAGAATTACTCGAGGCTTAGATTTCTAACGAAGCAACAAGTAAACTAAGCTTAAACATTGATAGCCAAAGCTCTAATGGAGAGACTTGTGTACATATTTTGAAAAACGGATCATATTTACTAAAAAAAAAAACTCAATATTGTGAAAATTCAAATTTCATAAAATTTTAGCTCCCGTTCATCAAATCTGCACACTGTGTGTGCGTGTGTGTTTTTTTTTTTTTTTTACAAGGGTTGAAAGGCCATCAAAAATCTGTGTGACAGACACCTGAGACACCACACAATGTTCAGGCGAACAGGGTTGGGCTCCTGCCCGACCTGCTAAAAATGTGCCTCCCGGAAAATCCGGATCCCTTATCCTCCTTACCTTGATCCCCCCGGGACCACAAAATGCTGCGACTACTTCGGGTTGGGGGGCGGGGGGGGGGGGGTCTGTTCTCATGCCCTTCTTCTTAAATTTCGACCCCTAGCTAAGGCTAGTTCGCCGACTGGCTGGATGATCCACTGCTCCGCTGCTACGTTGTATCCATCTCTCGAATCCTTCTGCTTCCCCCCGGCGTCGAGGGTGGTCCACCAGTTCCGGTGAAGGAAACTTCCGCACTGATGGTGCCCCGACTACCGGCGGTTATCACAGGGGACGCTAACGCGCATTGCGCCGACTTCGTCTTCGGGTTGTAGAAGTGGTCCGACAGTTCCGGTGGTGGATGACGTCCGCACTGGTGGTGCCCTACATACCCGAAGCTCTTTCTTCTTCTTTCTTCTTTCTTCAGCAGGCTGGCTGTTCGAGTGCCGAGGTCGGCCCGACGATTCCGGTTGGCAGAAGTCTTCCGGTTCACCGGCGGCACGACGACCCGAAGCCGAACACTGCTCACTGAACTGGATACTCCTCAGAACCGGCGCTTGTTTGCTGGTCCCGTCTCCATTTACGCCGTAGCTCTGACAGTATTTGCGTCACAACTCTGCTCACCGCGTTCCACGTGTCTTCCTAGTTGCACATTCGCTCTGCGATATTATCCGGCCTTGGGACAGGCATTACTCTTCGCAATTCCGTAAACCTCGGACAGTCAAACACCACGTGCTCTGGAGTCTCCTCTACGTTGGCACACGCCGGGCAGAAAGGTGACGACGCATGACCACACCGGTGCAAGTGTGTGTGTGTGTGCGTGTGTGTGTGTGTGTGTGTGTGTGTGTGTGTGTGTGTGTACAATCTAACACTCATTGGCCGGCAATGGTATTATGGAAGAAATATGTTTACAACAATCCCTCAAGTGACCATTGCAAGCAGCTTTAATCCGAGAGCTAGAAAGTGATAGCACTTCTGCAGATCCAGCAACCCATTTCAGAATGTCTGGAGAGTCACGCCCATTCCGAGGTTACTTTCACATACAATAAGCCCCGCATGTAAACATTACCGATATCATTTGGATAAGGGCACTGCAACACACTTCCAGATTTGGAAATCTTAAATTTCCAAACCAGGCACGTATTTGGTTCTATTTAAAAATAAGGTTGACGTTATATAGTTCTAGTCAGATACATCTCACCAATTGCCGCTTCCTTCGTTACACTCTCGTTCATTCGTAAACTTAAAAATTCTCGACGTTGCCTCGTAATTAATTTCATGCACTCCCGGCAAAATAAGCGCTAAAATTAACGTGGCTAATCCACCCGTTATATATGTAACCTTCATAAGAAAACATAAGGAACACCACATGGTGAACGCATCTGAAATTATGTGGCAGCCTTTCCCGCACGCATGCGCATTGTTCTCGTTTGCTGCTTCTGAAAAGCAAATAGCCGTTTTCTACACGCACTGGTCTTCTTTTTTTGCACTCCACATTCTGCCAATAATCAAATGCCCGCACAAAATGTGGAAATACTACCGACACTCACACATTACGGATGGGTATCGATTGTATTCACTATAGGTTTCCCAAAGCACGCGGATATTTTATGATTTCACCGTTAGTTAAAGTTAAATTACGAATTATGGTTTGATTTTTTTTTCGCGAAAACGACGCAGCAAAAACAAAACACGTCAATTTCAAAGCACGGCTTGCTGCGATCTCCTCCCGTTCATCAAATCTGCACACTGATTTGAAAATTAGGATGAGAAAAGTCTGATCCTCCGACTTTCTATCATTTCTGTAGTTATCCCCCAAACGCTTGTATGCAATATGGAAAAAAAACCTGATGAATTCATATTTTGTGAATAACTTGAGAATTACTGAAGGTATCAATGATGTTTTGATATCAAATTGTTCGTTAAGCTCCTGCACATCAAATTTGTCCTTTGGTTTGAAAATTTGAATGAGAAAAGTCTTAACCTCCAACTTTTTTTTCATCTCATGTGGTGCTTTCGCAAATAAATCAAAATAAACCTTATTTTGTGAACATCTCGAGAAAACCTTGGTGTATCAATGATGTTTTGATGTCAAAATGTTCAATAAGCTTCCACATATCAAACCTGTACATTGGTTTGGTAATTGAACTGAGAAAAGTCTTATCCTCCAACTTGCATACATCCTATTTCGTGAAAGATTTATCACAATCCGGCAGGAGTTCGATCCGCTCTCCGTAGCTTTGGAAGTTTTTCACTGGGTGTTATTGCAAGACAAGTCAGTTTCATTTAGTTTTTCTCGATCGCGAGTGAAATTCCGTTTCTGAAGAAGAAAACGTTGTGTGATCTAGCAGGGCAACAACGTCATTAATTGCAATTAGCAATATTGCCCCGATCTAAAAGCCATTTTGCTCCGCATCTATACGGAACGCACACCAGCAGTCCATTGTGTGTAGCGTGCAATCGTTCATCTGCTAACCACCACCGACCAACAACATCATCATCATCGTTCAGCTCCACGCCTAGACGGTACACGCGGCCATTCATCGTCGCTCGGCAGCAGCGCATATTCGTCGCCTGTCTGCAGTAGATCAGTGATACATATAAGATAAGTTTTTTATTAGTATATAAGATAAGTTTTTGTTTCTCGCTCTTGTGTGTGTGTGTGTGTGTGTGTGTGTGTGTGTGTGTGTGTGTGTGTGTGTGTGTGTGTGTGAGTGTGGAGAGTGACTGAGAGTGTGTGAGTGTGTGTGCTTAGGTTTAATTTGTGTATCTGTGATTGATTGTAGATAATTACGTTCGTGGTTGAGCGCCATAAGCTCCCACAAGCGAGCCATGGATGATTTATCGGAAGATGAATCATCTATGGCGCAAAATGATGGGGTAGCTCTCAAAGCTACCCGATCGCGTGCTTATCCAGATAGTTCATCTGGTCCTTGGGTTGTCTATTTTCGGCCCAAAACGAAACCTCTCAACATTTACCAGATTTCAAACGATCTGACGAAACGATTCTCGGCCGTGACCGAGATAATTAAGGTGAGACACAATAAATTAAAAGTCGTTGTGTCCAGCCTTAAACAAGCTAACGAAATTGCTGTCTCTCAATTTTTTACACTGGAGTATTTAGTGTACATCCCAGCTCGAGGTATTGAGATAGAAGGTGTGGTCTCCGAAGCGAGTTTGACCCCTGAGATCCTGTTGAAGCAGGGGGTTGGTCGATTCAAGAACCCTCTGCTTCCTTCAGTCAAGATACTCGATGTGCGAAAACTAGGCACCGTATCGATCACTAAGGGTGAAAAGAAATTTACCCCCTCAGACTCGTTTCGTGTGACTTTTTCTGGTTCAGCCCTCCCTCAATACGGTTGGGAAAACTTCGACTACCTGTGCGGTTGTTTGTACCTCGGGTCATGATCTGCGAAAAGTGCAAGCAGATGAGACATACGACCTCCCATTGCAGCAATAAGGCACGCTGCTCTAACTGCGGGGAGAAGCACGAGGATGGCGCCTGTGTAGACAGCACACCAAAATGCGCTTTCTGCAAGGAAACTCCTCCACATGCTCTCTCATCTTGCCCGGCGTACAAACAACGCGGGGAAAAATTAGAACGCTCGCTAAAACAGCGTTCCAGGCAATCTTTCGCCGAAATGGTAAAAAAAGCCTCACCATCACCCAATGTCAATACAAATCCCTTTGCTCCTCTGTCAGATGACGAGTCTGACTTTGATTTGGCTGAAGAGGGAACATCATTCAGCTTTCCGGAAGGTGCTTCACGGAAGCAATGAGGCGTCCGCCCACGGAAAGTTGCTGAACCGGAGCCCAAAACCAGCTTGCCCAATTCAAGGAGAGGTGGAAAAAAGGAAAATCCTAGTCCACCTGGTTTTCGTAGTACTAACTACAGCCAGGACTTTCCATCTCTCCCGGGGACATCCAAAACCCCTGAAGCCCCAATTTTAAGAACAGAAGCCCCCTCCTCTAGTGGGCTGTTCTCATTTGATGACATTGCCGAAGGTATCTTTAAGTACCTCGAAATTTCTGACCCTCTCAAAAGCATTGTTTTGGCAATGCTTCCAACAGTGAAGACTTTTTTGAAGAAATTGACAATTAAGTGGCCCCTCCTTGCAGCTATCATTTCCTTCGATGGATAATTTTCCAAATGAGGTCGGGGATTTGATCACTGTTCTACAGTGGAATTGTCGAAGTTTGATTCCTAAATTGGAATCTTTTAAATTTTTAGCTCACACTTCCGGTTGTGATGCATTCACTCTTTGTGAAACATGGCTCTCTTCCGAAATCAATCTTCCGATTCATGATTTCAATATTATTCGTCTTGATCGTGAGGATTCGCGTGGAGGGGGAGTACTTTTGGGGATCAAAAAGTGCTACTCCTTCTATAGAGTGAATTTTCCTCCTATTCCAGGTATTGAAGTTGTCGCATGTCAGGCTGTTATTAAAAATAAAAGCCTTTGCATTGCTTCCGTTTATATTCCTCCTAGAGCCTCAGTAAACCGAAAACAATTTTCAGATATATGTTCGGTCCTTCCTTCTCCACGGTTGATCATGGGAGATTTTAACTCTCACGGTACAGGCTGGGGAGAACTGTACGATGACAACCGGTCTTCCTTGATATATGACCTCTGTGACAACTTCAATATGACAGTACTTAACAATGGAGAAGTAACACGTTTGGCTGGTACATCCTCACTTGGCAGTAGATTAGACCTCACACATTGTTCGAATTCATTATCGTTGGATTGCACATGGAATGTGATTCAAGATCCCCACGGTAGTGATCACTTGCCCATAAAAATTTCGGTTGCCACCGGGTTCAATCCGTCGAAATCTGTTAACGTCACGTATGATCTTACCCGTCACATCGATTGGACAAAGTTTAGGACAGCAGTAGATGAAGCCGTAACGACGGTAGAAAGGCTTTCACCGCTGGAAGAGTATAACTTCCTCTCCAACCTGATCTTAGACAGCGCACTTCAAGCTCAAACTCGACCAGTTCCAGGGACGTCATCTCGCAGGAAACCTCCTTCTCCATGGTGGGATCAGCAATGCACCGAGGTTTACCGTAAAAAGTCCGACGCGTTTAAAGTTTTCCGTAGACGTGGAACACCTGAGCACTTCGAAGTATACACGGCTCTCGAACGCGAACTTAAGAGCCTCATCAAGGCCAAGAAACGCGGATACTGGCGAACATTCGTGAACGGGCTATCGCGCGAAACGTCGATGAGTACTCTTTGGAACACGGCGCGAAGGTTGCGTAACAGAACAACGAACAACGAGAGCGAGGAGTACTCGGACCAATGGATCCTCAAGTTCGCGCGAAAAGTTTGTCCAGATTCTGTGCTGGCACGGATGATTCCTCGCGAAAACACGAATTCGATAGATGAGATTAGCCAACCCTTTTCAATGGTAGAGTTCTCTCTCGCACTCCTTTCGTGTGGCAATACGGCTCCAGGGGCTGATAGGATCAAGTTCAACTTGCTTAAGAACCTCCCAGACGTCCTGGTAAGCCCGCGTCCGACCACAACTCCAATCGACCCATCGCGATGTTATCCTGTATTCGAAAGTTGTTGGAGAAAATGATCCTCTTCCGTCTGGACAAATGGGTTGAGACGAACAACCTGCTTTCAGATACTCAATATGGTTTCCGTAGGGGTAAGGGAACGAACGACTGTCTCGCGTTGCTTTCCACAGATATTCAGTTAGCTTTTGCTAAAAAAGAGCAAATGGCTTCTGTATTCTTGGACATAAAGGGGGCTTTTGATTCAGTATCTGTTGAAGTTCTTTCAGATAAACTCCACGCTTGTGGCTTTTCACCATTAATGAATAATTTTTTGTACAATTTGCTGTCAGAGAAACATATGAGCTTATCTCATGGAACCTCTACAGCTTCACGATTTAGTTACATGGGTCTCCCCCAGGGATCATGTTTAAGCCCCCTTTTGTATAATTTTTATGTCAAAGACATTGACGGTTGTCTAAGTGACAATTGTACGTTGAGACAACTTGCAGATGACGGCGTAGTGTCTGTCACGGGACCCAATGGGGTCGATCTGCAAGGACCCTTACAGGATACCTTAGACAATTTGTCTACTTGGGCTCTAGAGCTAGGTATCGAATTCTCTACGGAGAAAACTGAGTTGGTAGTTTTTTCAAGGAAGCATAACCCAGCACAACCGAAGCTTCAAATTTGGGGTAAGCCGATAACTCATTCTATGTCATTTAAATATCTTGGGGTCTGGTTCGATTCAAAGTGCACCTGGAGATCCCATATTGAGTATGTGAAGCGAAAGTGCCAGCCAAGGATCAATTTTCTCTGCACAATTACCGGAACCTGGTGGGTAGCGCATCCACAAGATCTTCTAACGTTGTACCGGACAACGATTTTGTCGGTTATGGAATACGGTAGTTTTTGTTTTCAGTCAGCGGCTCGGTCGCACTTCATTAAACTGGAACGTATTCAGTATCGGTGTCTTCGTATTGCGTTAGGTTGCATGCACTCGACTCACACCATGAGTCTTGAAGTGCTGGCTGGCATGTTGCCACTCTCGGATCGGTTTTCAGAATTATCTCTCCGGCTCCTCACCAGGTGTGAAGTTATGAACCCCGAGGTGATCGAAAATTTTGAGAAGCTCCTTGAGTTGAATCCTCAAACTCGCTTCATGACCTTGTACCATTTGTACATAACACAGGATGTCAGCCCTTCGCCGAACATTTCCAATCGTGTTTGCTTCTCCGATTTCGACAATTCGGTTCATTTTGATTTATCCATGAAGCAGGAGCTTCGTGGAATCCCAGAGCATCATCGTCCTATGATTGCTCCGGTGATATTTGCTGCAAAGTTTGGCCAAGTTGATTCCACTAAATCGTTCTTCACTGACGGATCTTTGATAGAGCAGTCAGCAGGCTTTGGTATATTTAATGAAATTTATAGCGCCAACCGTAAACTTCAAGATCCTTGTTCCGTATATGTCGCTGAATTAGCGGCAATACATTTTACGCTAGAAATTGTTGCCTCATTAACACCGGATCAGTACTTCATTTTCACGGATAGTCTCAGTTCTATAGAGGCTATTCGCTCCTTGAGGCCGGTAAATCACTCCTCGTATTTTCTCTTGAAAATACAGGAGCTTCTAAGTGCTTTATCTTCGCGTTATTTTATCATCACCTTTGTATGGGTCCCATCTCATTGTTCAATTCCGGGCAATGAGAAAGCGGACTCGCTTGCAAAGGTGGGCGCTATAGAAGGCGATATATGTGATCGACAAATCACCTTCAACGAATTTTTTCCTATTTTTCGTCAACAGTCACTCGTTAGCTGGCAGCATAAATGGAGTAAAGGAGATTTGGGGCGATGGCAACATTCTATCATCCCAAAGGTGTCGAAGAAATCTTGGTTTAGCGGGATGGATGTGGGTCGAGACTTCATTCGTGTCATGTCTCGCCTCATTTCCAATCATTATTCTTTGAACGCTCATTTATACCGGGTTGGGCTGAGCGACAGCAATCTCTGTGAATGTGGACAAGACTATCAGGACGCAGATCACGTTATTTGGTCTTGTGCTGAACATTCTGGAGTCAGATCTGAGCTTTATGATTCCCTTCGGGTTCGAGGTATACAATTCAATGTGCCAATTCGAGATATTTTGTCTGTACGTGATTTGGAGTACATGAAACTCATTTATGTGTTTTTGACTAACATTAGCCTTAGATTGTAGTTAGTTTAACCTGTATGTTTAGTTTAAGTTTTTTTTTTAATAAATATGTATGTGTGTGTTTTTTTTTCTTTTTCAAAAAAGTCCAAGTCAAAAGAAAACCGTAAATTGTATAGTTATAAGTGTTTAGATAACTTAGAATGTAAATTTAATGTGTTATGTAAACCATACTTTAAATTCCCACCCCCTTTCCCATCCGTAATTTGTAATTCCTATTAACCTCGAGACGGCCGCGAGTAATCGGCTCTTTCCTCCTAACTTTAGTTTTAAGATAAATGATGTATAAAAATATGAAGATTTGGCTCTGTAAAGTTAATTCGATTGAGCCTGTACAAATAAATGATTATTAAAATAAAAAAAAAAACTTGCATACAACTGCTCCCGATACAAGTTCTGAGTCTAACTACAGAAATCTGCCCCGGGGGGTGGAAATCGCCTCAAATTTTGAATTTGATGAAATTTGTAAGCACGAATACACGTAATCAATAAAAAAACCCGACATGAAAATAAGAAATGAAGAGAAATAGTCCTTCTAAATTTTCCAAATTAATTTTGACAGCCCAAATAATCAAATTTAGCATACCTAGCCTTAGTGAATCACCGAGGCTTAGATTTCTAATGAAGAAACAAGTACACTAAGCTTAAATATTGATAGCCAAAGCTCTTATGGAGAGATTTGTGTACATATTTTGAAAAACGAATAATATTTACTAAAAATATTCACAAAATTGTGAAAATTCAAATTTCATTAAATTTTAGCTCCCGTTCATCAAATCTGCACTATAATTTGAAAATTAGGATGAGAAAAGTCTGATCCTCCAACTTTCTATCAATTCTGTAGTTATTCCCCAAACGCTTGTATGCAATATGGAAAAAAAAACCTGATGAATTCATATTTTGTGAATAACTTGCGAATTACTGAAGGTATCAATGATGTTTTGATATCAAATTGTTCGTTAAGCTCCTTCACATCAAATTTGCACTTTGGTTTGAAAATTTGAATGAGAAAAGTCTTATCCTCCAACTTTTTCTTCACCTTATTTGGTGCTTTCGCAAAAAAACCTTATTTTGTGAAGATCAAATCTGCACACTGGTTTGAAAATTAGAGTGAGAAAAGTCTGATCCTCCAACTTTCTATCATTTCTGTAGTTATCCCCCAAACGCTTGTATGCAATATGGAAAAATAAGCTGATGAATTCATATTTTGTGAATAACTTGAGAATTACTGAAGGTATCAATGATGTTTTGATATCAAATTGTTCAAAGCTCCTGCACATCAAATTTGCACTTTGGTTTGAAAATTTGAATGAGAAAAGTCTTATCCTCCAACGTTTTTTTCTCCTCATTTGGTGCTTTCGCAAAAAAATCAGAAGAAACCTTATTTTGTGAGCATCTCGAGAAAACCTTGGTGTATCAATGATGTTTTTATGTCAAAATGTTCATTAAGCTTCCACATATCAAACCTGTACATTGGTTTGGTAATTAAACTGAGAAAAGTCTTATCCTCCAACTTGCATACAACTGCTCCCGATACAAGTTCTGAGGCTAACTACAGAAATCTGCCCCGGGGGGTGGAAATCGCCTCAAATCGTGATTTTGATGAAATTTGTAAGCACGAAAGCACGTAATCAATAAAAACCCGACATGAAAATAAGAAATGAAGAGGAATAGTCCTTCTACATTTTCCAAATTAATTTTGACAGCCCAATTAATCAAATTTAGCATACCTAGCCTTAGTAAATCACCGAGGCTTAAATTACTAACGAAGGAACAAGTAAACTAAGCTTAAACATTGAAAAACGAAGCTCTAATGGAGAGATTTGTGTACATATTTTGAAAAACGGATCATATTTACTAAAAATATTCACAAAATTGTGAAAATTCAAATTTCATCAAATTTTAGCTCCTGTTCATCAAATCTGCACACTGGTTTGATGATAAGGATGAGAAAAGTCTGATCCTCCATTTTTCTATCTTTTCTGTTATTATCCCCCAACGCTTGTATGCAATATGGAAAAAAAACCTGATGAATTCATATTTTGTGAATAACTTGAGAATTACTGAACGTATCAATGATGTTTTGATATCAAATTGTTCGTTAAGCTCCTGCACATCAAATTTGCACTTTGGTTTGAAAATTTGAATTAGAAAAGTCTTATCCTTCAACTTTTACTTCACCTCACTTGGTGCTTTCGCAAAACAATTAGAAGAAACCCTATTTTGTGAACATCTCGAGAAAACCTTGGTGTACCAATGATGTTTTGATGTCAAAATGTTCATTAAGCTTCCACATATCAAACCTGTACATTGGTTTGGTAATTGAACTGAGAAAAGTCTTATCCTCCAACTTGCATACAACTTCTCCCGATACAAGTTTCGAGGCAAATCTACAACGGGGGTGGAAATCGTCTCAAATCGTGAATTTGATGAAATTTGTAAGCACGAATGCACGTAATCAATAAAAACCCGACATGAAAATAAGAAATGAAGAGGAATAGTCGTTCTACATTTTCCAAATTAATTTTGACAGCCCAATTAATCAAATTTAGCATACCTAGCCTTAGTAAATCACCGAGGCTTAAATTACTAACGAAGGAACAAGTAAACTAAGCTTAAACATTGATACAAAGCTCTAATGGAGAGATTTGTGTACATATTTTGAAAAATGGATCATATTTACTAAAAATATTTAGCAAACCTAGCCTTAGTAAATCACCGAGGCTTAGATTTCTAAAGAAGGAACAAGTAAACTTAGCTTAAACATTGATAGCCAAAGCTCTAATGGAGAGATTTGTGTACATATTTTGAAAAACGGATCATATTTATTAAAAATATTCACAAAATTTTGAAAATTCAAATTTCATCAAATTTTAGCTCCCGTTCATCAAATCTGCACACTGGTTTGAAAATTAGGATGAGAAAAGTCTGATCCTCCGACTTTCTATAATATCTGTAGTTATCGCTCAAACGCTTGTATGCAATATGAAAAAAAAACCTGATGAATTCATATTTTGTGAATAACTTGAGAACTACTGAAGGTATCAATGATGTTTTGATATCAAATTGTTCGTTAAGCTCCTGCACATCAAATTTGCACTTTGGATTGAAAATTTGAATGAGAAAAGTCTTATCCTCCAATTTTTTTTTCACCTCATATGGTGCTTTCGCAAAAAAATCAGAGAAAACTTTATTTTGTGAACATCTCGAGAAAACCTTGGTGTATCAATGATGTTTTGATGTCAAAATGTTCATTAAGCTTCCACATATCGAACGTGTACATTGGTTTGGTAATTGAACTGAGAAAAGTCTTATACTCCAACTTGCATACAACTGCTCCCGATACAAGTTCTGAGGCTAACTACAGAAATCTGCCCCGGGGGGTGGAAATCGCCTCAAATCGTGAATTTGATGAAATTTGTAAGCACGAATGCACGTAATCAATGAAAACCCGACATGAAAATAAGAAATGAAGAGGAATAGTCGTTCTACATTTTCCAAATTAATTTTGACAGCCCAATTAATCAAATTTAGCATACCTAGCCTTAGTAAATCACCGAGGCTTAGATTTCTAACAAAGGAACAAATAAACTAAGCTTAAACATTGATAGCCAAAGCTCTAATGGAGAGAGTTGTGTACATATTTTGAAAAACGGATCATATTTACTAAAAATATTCACAAAATTGTAAAAATTCAAATTTCATCAAATTTTAGCTCCCGTTCATCAAATCTGCACACTGGTTTGAAAATTAGGATGAGAAAAGTCTGATCCTCCAACTTTCTATCATTTCTGTAGTTATCCCCCAAACGCTTGTATGCAATATGGAAAAAAACCTGATGAATTCATATTTTGTGAATAGCTTGAGAATTACTGAAGGTATCAATGATGTTTTGATATCAAATTATTCGTTAAGCTCCTGCACATCAAGTTTGTACTTTAGTTTGAAAATGTGAATGAGAAAAGTCTTATCTTCCAACTTTTTCTTCACCTCATATGGTGCTTTCGCAATAAAATGAGAAGAAACCTTATTTTGTGAACATCTCGAGAAAACCTTGGTGTATCAATGATGTTTTGATGTCAAAATGTTCATTATGCTTCCAAATATCAAACCTGTACATTGGTTTGGTAATTGAACTGAGAAAAGTCTTATCCTCCAACTTGCATACAACTGCTCCCGAAACAAGTTCTGAGGCTTACTACAGAAATCTGCCTCGGGGGTGGAAATCGCCTCAAATCTCGTGAATTTGATGAAATTTGTAAGCACGAATGCACGTAATCAATAAAAACCTGACATGAAAATAAGAAATGAAGAGGAATAGTCCTTCTACATTTTCCAAATTAATTTTGACAGCCCAATTAATCAAATTTAGCATACCTAGCCTTAGTAAATCACCGAGGCTTAGATTTCTAACAAAGGAACAAATAAACTAAGCTTAAACATTGATAGCCAAAGCTCTAATGGAGAGATTTGTGTACATATTTTGAAAAACGGATCATATTTACTAAAAATATTCACAAAATTGTGAAAATTCAAATTTCTTAAAATTTTAGCTCCCGTCCATCAAATCCGCACACTGGTTTGAAAATTAGGATGAGAAAAGTCTGATCCTCCAACTTTCTATCATTTCTGTAGTTATCCTCCAAACGCTTGTATGCAATATGGAAAAAAACCTGATGAATTCATATTTTGTGAATAACTTGAGAATTACTGAAGGTATCAATGATGTTTTGATATCAAATTGTTCGTTAAGCTCCTGCACATCAAATTTGCACTTTGGTTTGAAAATTTGAATGAGAAAAGTCTTAACCTCCAACTTTTTTTCACCTCATTTGGTGCTTTCGCAAAAAAATCAGAAGAAACCTTATTTTGTGAACATCTCGAGAAAACCTTGGTGTATCAATGATGTTTTGATGTCAAAATGTTTATTATGCTTCCAAATATCAAACCTGTACATTGGTTTGGTAATTGAACTGAGAAAAGTCTTATCCTCCAACTTGCATACAACTGCTCCCGATACAAGTTCTGAGGCTTACTACAGAAATCTGCCCCGGGGGGTGGAAATCACCTCAAATCGTGAATTTGATGAAATTTGTAAGCACGAATGCACGTAATCAATAAAAACCCGACATGAAAATAAGAAATGAAGAGGAATAGTCCTTCTACATTTTCCAAATTAATTTTGACAGCCCAATTAATCAAATTTAGCATACCTAGCCTTAGTAAATCACCGAGGCTTAGGATTCTAACGATGCAACAAGTAAACTAAACTTAAACATTGATAGCCAAAGCTCGAATGGAGAGATTTATGTACATATTTTGAAAAACGGATCATATTTACTAAAAATATTCACAAAATTGTAAAAATTCAAATTTCATCAAATTTTAGCTCCCGTTCATCAAATCTGCACACTGGTTTGAAAATTAGGATGAGAAAAGTCTGATCCTCCAACTTTCTATCATTTCTGTAGTTACCCCCCTGACGCTTGTATGCAATATCGAAAAACAAACCTGATGAATTCATATTTTGTGAATAACTTGAGAATTACTGAAGGTATCAATGATGTTTTGATATCAAATTGTTCGTTAAGCTCCTGCACATCAAGTTTGTACTTTAGTTTGAAAATGTGAATGAGAAAAGTCTTATCCTCCAACTTTTTCTTCACCTCATTTGGTGCTTTCGCAAAAAAATCAGAAGAAACCTTATTTTGTGAACATCTCGAGAAAACCTTGGTGTATCAATGATGTTTTGATGTCAAAATGTTCATTAAGCTTCCACATATCAAACCTGTACATTGGTTTGGTAATTGAACTGAGAAAAGTCTTATCCTCCAACTTGCATACAACTGCTCCCGATACAAGTTCTGAGGCTAACTACAGAAATCTGCCCCGGGGGTGGAAATCGCCTCAAATCGTGAATTTGATGAAATGTGTAAGCACGAATGCGCGTAATCAATAAAAACCCGACATGAAAATAACAAATGAAGAGGAATAGTCCTTCTACATTTTCCAAATTAATTTTGATAGCCCAATTAATCAAATTTAGCATACCTAGCCTTAGTAAATCACCGAGGCTTAGATTTCTAACAAAGGAACAAGTAAACTAAGCTTAAACATTGATAGCCAAAGCTCTAATGGAGAGATTTGTGTACATATTTTGAAAAACGGATCATATTTACTAAAAATATTCACAAAATTGTGAAAATTCAAATTTCATCAAATTTTAGCTCCCGTTCATCAAATCTGCACACTGGTTTAAAAATTAGGATGAGAAAAGTCTGATCCTCCAACTTTCTATCATTTCTGTAGTTACCCCCCAAACGCTTGTATGCAATATGGAAAAAAAAACCTGATGAATTCATATTTTGTGAATAACTTGAGAATTACTGAAGGTATCAATGATGTTTTGATATCAAATTGTTCGTTAAGCTCCTGCACATCAAGTTTGTACTTTAGTTTGAAAATGTGAATGAGAAAAGTCTTATCCTCCAACTTTTTCTTCACCTCATTTGGTGCTTTCGCAATAAAATCAGAAGAAACCTTATTTTGTGAACATCTCGAGAAAACCTTGGTGTATCAATGATGTTTTGATGTCAAAATGTTCATTAAGCTTCCACATATCAAACCTGTACATTGGTTTGGTAATTGAACTGAGAAAAGTCTTATCCTCCAACTTGCATACAACTGCTCCCGATACAAGTTCTGAGGCTAACTACAGAAATCTGCCCCGGGGGTGGAAATCGCCTCAAATCGTGAATTTGATGAAATGTGTAAGCACGAATGCACGTAATCAATAAAAACCCGACATGAAAATAAGAAATGAAGAGGAATAGTCCTTCTACATTTTCCAAATTAATTTTGATAGCCCAATTAATCAAATTTAGCATACCTAGCCTTAGTAAATCACCGAGGCTTAGATTTCTAACGAAGGAACAAGTAAACTAAGCTTAAACATTCATAGCCAAAGCTCTAATGGAGAGATTTGTGTACATATTTTGAAAAACGGATCATATTTACTAAAAATATTCACAAAATTGTGAAAATTCAAATTTCATCAAATTTTAGCTCCCGTTCATCAAATCTGCACACTGGTTTAAAAATTAGAATGAGAAAAGTCTGATCCTCCAACTTTCTATCATTTCTGTAGTTACCCCCCAAAAGCTTGTATGCAATATGGAAAAAAAACCTGATGAATTCATATTTTGTGAATAACATGAGAATTACTGAAGGTATCAATGATGTTTTGATATCAAATTGTTTGTTAAGCTCCTGCACATCAAATTTGTACTTTGGTTTGAAAATTTGAATGAGAAAAGTCTTAACCTCCAATATTTTCTTTCGCAAAAAAAAATCAGAAGAAACCTTATTTTGTGAACATCTCGAGAAAACCTTGGTGTATCAATGATGTTTTGATGTCAAAATGTTCATTAAGCTTCCACATATCAAACCTGTACATTGGTTTGGTAATTGAACTGAGAAAAGTCTTATCCTCCAACTTGCATACAACTGCTCCCGATACAAGTTCTGAGGCTAACTACAGAAATCTGCCCCGGGGGTGGAAATCGCCTCAAATCGTGAATTTGATGAAATGTGTAAGCACGAATGCGCGTAATCAATAAAAACCCGACATGAAAATAACAAATGAAGAGGAATAGTCCTTCTACATTTTCCAAATTAATTTTGATAGCCCAATTAATCAAATTTAGCATACCTAGCCTTAGTAAATCACCGAGGCTTAGATTTCTAACAAAGGAACAAGTAAACTAAGCTTAAACATTCATAGCCAAAGCTCTAATGGAGAGATTTGTGTACATATTTTGAAAAACGGATCATATTTACTAAAAATATTCACAAAATTGTGAAAATTCAAATTTCATCAAATTTTAGCTCCCGTTCATCAAATCTGCACACTGGTTTGAAAATTAGGATGAGAAAAGTCTGATCCTCCGACTTTCTATAATTTCTGTAGTTATCCCTCAAACGCTTGTATGCAATATGAAAAAAAAACCTGATGAATTCATACTTTGTGAATAACTTGAGAACTACTGAAGGTATCAATGATGTTTTGATATCAAATTGTTCGTTAAGCTCCTGCACATCAAATTTGCACCTTGGATTGAAAATTTGAATGAGAAAAGTCTTATCCTCCAACTTTTGACGTAGACTACGTCTTACGGCAAGGGTAGGGTGTCAAATGAAAATCTAAAATTTTGCGACCGTCACGAAAAACCGTACGTTTTGTACGCGAATAACTCGAAAAATCCACGATAGATTTACATGATTTCTTCTTCAATCGGTCGGAAATTTTACCGCGCTCCAATTCAATTGTCAAACATTTTTCTCAATCAATAGTAAACTATTGAAAATAACGCAAATATAAGGTGATGTCTTATAATGTCATTTTGCAGAGTAAATTTACCAAATTTCCTATCACAGATTTCAAATCGAAGCAAGGAACGTCTTGCATCATCTTCTTCTTCTTTGTGTTAGAGAAAGACTTTAACCAATCATATCATTTGTCTCCCCATGTACGTCTCGCATGCAGCTGAGAACGGCATAGAATGCACACTTAGCAAAATTTTTCCTCAGTCGTTTGGCAGCATTGAAGCTGTGCGGAGCTGGTCGCAGGGAGCTGGTCGCTGGGAGCTGGTCGCTGGGAGCTGGTCGCTGGGAGCTGGTCGCTGGGAGCTGGTCGCAGGGAGCTGGTCGCAGGGAGCTGCTTCAAGGCTCCACCAAACGCAGCGTTTTCGAAGTCGCGGCGAAACAATCGCCACGAAGAGGTAAGATGGCGGCTTGCACAAAACCGACGCGATTGTGTGCCCTCATAATCCGCCATTTTGCCTCATCGCGACGATCGCTGTTTGGGAGAGCCTTTCTTCTTACCACCACCAGCTGCCTCTGCACCAGCTCCGCTGCCGTACAAATGAAGGCTCCACCAAACTGCAGCAATTTTTTGCCAACGCGGCAGCGAAATCGCGGTGGAAAAATCGCCGCTGTGAAATTACATGGCAGCTTATGGGAGCGCACAAACCGACGCGATGCGTTTTTAAATCGCGTTGGTTTTGTGCATGCCGCCATATTACCTCTTCGTGGCGATTGTTTCGCCGCGACTTCGAAAACGCTGCTGTTTGGGGGGAAGGGTCCTTGGGGGCGAGCAGCAGTAAGCAGTAGGTGGAAATAATCTGTCCTTTTGAGGACAATAAATTCTAATAAAAGAGTTGTTTATTCAAGAATGAACTAATCTTAAATTAAGTTCGGTGCCGTCGGTAAAAATTTCATCCAGCTGGTTGGCGCTATCCATTAATGATAATCTGTCCTTTTGAGGACAACCAATTGAATCAAAAGAGTTGTTTATAAAAGAATTAAACTTTTATTTCGTTGGGTTTGTGCGCCTAATATGGTGCCAATTCGTTCGCCGCAACTGCAAAAACGCCTGCATGGAGGGCGAGCTGTCGGGAAAATTTTGGCTGGTTGGCGCAACCCGCGATGAATCAATAAATCAATAAATGCTACCAAATACAAATCCATCTTTGCTACTGTCAATTTAATATTCTCAGCTTGAGAGTTTGTTTGATTGGGATTTTCGTTTTAAATTGTCGATTGACAGCCAGTGGTATTGGCAAAACTTGTTTTCCCTTCGTCGCATACCTTAAACCACACAAATTCCCTATCGCGGACACCATTTTCGATGTCGAACGTGATATTCCAAACCAACATTCTCTGTAAATTCCAATTAGTAGTGTGTTATAAACAGTTGTTCTGTTGTGTTAACAATTCGCGTTGGATAGAGTCCTACCTCTAGGAAGAAAAACTTATTGAGAAACATAGTGAAAGTGAGAATGCCTAACCGATTTGATCTAGAACGCTTGCGCAGATTCGGGAAGCGCATAAAGAGCGAACATACGGGAAATCCTCCGAAACGACCATGCACCGATGCCGAGCGAGCTCGTAGTTATCGGGCGAAATTGAAAGCAGCAAGAGGTAATGCGTTGCCAACAACTAGTTGGGACGCTTTAGAAGGTTCGACTTTACAAATTGCATGTCATCATTAGGCTCCCTGTCTTATTACATTTCAACATATTATTGATTGTATTCTGGTGATGACATGCGCAGCATGCTTTTACTGCATATGAACCTTCACATGATATCGATACAACTAATGCGCTGAATATGTTTTAATGTGTGATTATTTTATCAGGTGTTTATTTTATATTCATAAGAATTTATCATATATTAACCAACCTTTTTTCCCATACTCATTGCAAAGAATAATGATGTTTTATAAAACTCACTCTCTTTCTTCTGCGAGATCTAATATATTTATATATATATTTCGATTTCCTGAAAGTTTTAGCCATAATGGATTCACTAATTTATCTGACATTCACATAGAAACATGAATAATAATTTCACAAAAAAAACATAAACCATATTTTAGGTACGAATTTAACCTTATATTTCCAACTTTGGCCTTATGTATTCATCACATAGTAAAATGTAGAATATAAAAGTTTTCAATGGAAAAGTAAGAGTGATCGCTTGTGTATTTTTCGATGGGCTTATTCATACCAACACCTTTATAACTAAATGAATATAGTGGGAATTTTAATGTTTTGAAATGGAATGGCCGATTGATCACATGAGAAAGTCATTTAGATGTTATCAAGAAGTTTTTTATTCCGTATAGTATACCGAATATAGCCGAATGCCCGTAGCGATGAAATAAACAAACTTTACTAAAATTCGTCCGAATAAGTATCCTTAATAATATCCATATCCATCGAAAGTTTTCGACTCAATAATGTTTGTTGGTGACTTTTCATGGTCCAGTACAGCAAACGCCTTGTTAAGCATGTCTTAGCAAAGGTATAACTAGTTGAATATCGTTTCTAGCTAAATTATTGTGTGAGTTATAGTTAAAACTGTAATCGTGCGCTACATAATCGACTGAGTCAAGGGACATGTACCCTATAAAATTGTATATAACCTTACAACAACTGCAAGATAATTTTTGTTATATTCTGTTTGATAAAACTTCCTGAACTTTGAACATTATTAGAGATGCTTTCTCACCTGAAAATGTAGCAATTGATTATTGTGTTTTCATAGCAATCACTAAACCTGTCGGATATGTTCTGATAACGAATTTTATCGTTATTTGAATTCTAGAGTATTTCAATGTTTATTATTACCCTTGAAATCCAGAATTGCTAAAATTGCATAAATTGCAAATCTTTGATTCTTTGAAGTTGAATTATGCAAAGGCATACTACAAGTCAGATTGTATACAAATGATCCGATTGGTATGGTATTTAAATGGTGAATGTTGAAAAGGAGACAAGGCATAAGTCAAAACATATGTTTGTGTGTACGTATTATAGAATTTCCACCGCTGCCTGTCGTTACTGAAAAACCCCAAACGATACAAAGCATTGTTGATGGTTCCGGAGATGGTGTGAATTCCATGATGCAGGTCATTCAGGCACAGTATAACATACGAATAAACATTTAGTAATGTTAAGCGATTATGATCATAAGAATGAGCAAAACTATCATTAATTTAATAATTTTATATTCCCTAACAGATCCTCAACTATCTTCTAGGCCTTTAAGATAGTCCATCGTAAAACTTGCAACCGTGGCTGTGTCATCATTTAAACCAAAAGGCCTTTTTCACGAAAGAGTTATAAAGAGTGTACAAGAGAATTTTCCCACGAACTGACTTCATAAAACCAAACTGCCCTTTTCAGGGCCACCAAATAATATCTCATCGCTTTTAACGCTAATAACCCGAGAAGAGTTTGAGATCAAATTGAAAACTCAACATGATGTTGTGAAACTGCCCATTATGATTACTCAGGTTGCAATCGTTTTGATCGTTTTAACGGTTTAAAAGATCAAAATTTATAGCAAAAATGTATTCCTGTGACACCAAATTTAAAACTGATCCTGCTATCACTGAGAGCATATTGAAAACTCAATTTGCTGTAAATTTTTCCTGTTGATAGCAAAATGAGTATTCTAGTTGATAATCTGTACAGATAATGAAAGCAAAGCGACTGATATCAAATTTGACAATAGTGAAGTAATATCAAATTTAGATATTAATTTGATGTTGATATCAAAATAAAGTTTCGAAATGCTATCATTATGATGTTAGACTTTACTCGGGAATAGCCACACAGAATTTCCCTGACATTATAATGCATCACTTGGTTTAACGTAGTCTACGTCAACTGGTCGTGTCTTGTACACAACCCCACTGATTTTTTTTTCACCTCATATGGTGCTTTCGCAAAAAAATCAGAAGAAACTTTATTTTGTGAACATCTCGAGAAAACCTTGGTGTATCAATGATGTTTTGATGTCAAAATGTTCATTAATCTTCCACATATCGAACGTGTACATTGGTTTGGTAATTGAACTGAGAAAAGTCTTATCCTCCAACTTGCATACAACTGCTCCCGATACAAGTTCTGAGGCTAACTACAGAAATCTGCCACGGGGGGTGGAAATCGCCTCAAATCGTGAATTTGATGAAATTTGTACGCACGAATGCACGTAATCAATAAAAACCCGACATGAAAATAAGAAATGAAGAGGAATAGTCCTTCTACATTTTCCAAATTTTGACAGCCCAATTAATCAAATTTTGCATACCTAGCCTTAGTAAATCACCGAGGCTTAGATTTCTAACAAAGGAACAAATAAACTAAGCTTAAACATTGATAGCCAAAGCTCTAATGGAGAGAGTTGTGTACATATTTTGAAAAACGGATCATATTTACTAAAAATATTCACAAAATTGTGAAAATTCAAATTTCATCAAATTTTAGCTCCCGTTCATCAAATCTGCACACTGGTTTAAAAATTAGGATGAGAAAAGTCTGATCCTCCAACTTTCTATCATTTCTGTAGTTATCCCCCAAACGCTTGTATGCAATATGGAAAAAAAACCTGATGAATTCATATTTTGTGAATAACTTGAGAAATACTGAAGGTATCAATGATGTTTTGATATCAAATTATTCGTTAAGCTCCTGCACATCAGGTTTGTACTTTGGTTTGAAAATGTGAATGAGAAAAGTCTTATCCTCCAACTTTTTCTTCACCTCATTTGGTGCTTTCGCAAAAAAAATCAGAAGAAACCTTATTTTGTGAACATCTCGAGAAAACCTTGGTGTATCAATGATGTTTTGATGTCAAAATGTTTATTATGCTTCCAAATATCAAACCTGTACATTGGTTTGGTAATTGAACTGAGAAAAGTCTTATCCTCCAACTTGCATACAACTGCTCCCGAAACAAGTTCTGAGGCTTACTACAGAAATCTGCCTCGGGGGTGGAAATCGCCTCAAATCGTGAATTTGATGAAATTTGTACGCACGAATGCACGTAATCAATAAAAACCCGACATGAAAATAAGAAATGAAGAGGAATAGTCCTTCTACATTTTCCAAATTTTGACAGCCCAATTAATCAAATTTTGCATACCTAGCCTTAGTAAATCACCGAGGCTTAGATTTCTAACAAAGGAACAAATAAACTAAGCTTAAACATTGATAGCCAAAGCTCTAATGGAGAGATATGTTTACATATTTTGAAAAACGGATCATATTTACTAAAAATATTCACAAAATTGTGAAAATTCAAATTTCTTAAAATTTTAGCTCCTGTCCATCAAATCCGCACACTGGTTTGAAGAAAATTAGGATGAGAAAAGTCTGATCCTCCAACTTTCTATCATTTCTGTAGTTATCCTCCAAACGCTTGTATGCAATATGGAAAAAAACCTGATGAATTCATATTTTGTGAATAACTTGAGAATTACTGAAGGTATCAATGATGTTTTGATATCAAATTGTTCGTGAGGCTCCTGCACATCAAATTTGCACTTTGGTTTGAAAATTTGAATGAGAAAAGTCTTAACCTCCAAATTTTTTTCACCTCATTTGGTGCTTTCGCAAAAAAATCAGAAGAAACCTTATTTTGTGAACATCTCGAGAAAACCTTGGTGTATCAATGATGTTTTGATGTCAAAATGTTTATTATGCTTCCAAATATCAAACCTGTACATTGGTTTGGTAATTGAACTGAGAAAAGTCTTATCCTCCAACTTGCATACAACTGCTCCCGATACAAGTTCTGAGGCTAATCACAGAAATCTGCCCCGGGGGGTGGAAATCACCTCAAATAGTGAATTTGATGAAATTTGTACGCACGAATGCACGTAATCAATAAAAACCCGACATGAAAATAAGAAATGAAGAGGAATAGTCCTTCTACATTTTCCAAATTAATTTTGACAGCCCAAATAATCAAATTTAGCATACCTAGCCTTAGTAAATCACCGAGGCTTAGGATTCTAACGATGCAACAAGTAAACTAAACTTAAACATTGATAGCCAAAGCTCGAATGGAGAGATTTGTGTACATATTTTGAAAAACGGATCATATTTACTAAAAATATTCACAAAATTGTGAAAATTCAAATTTCATCAAATTTTAGCTCCCGTTCATCAAATCTGCACACTGGTTTGAAAATTAGGATGAGAAAAGTCTGATCCTCCAACTTTCTATCATTTCTGTAGTTATCCCCCAAACGCGTGTATGCAATATGGAAAAAAACCTGATGAATTCGTATTTTGTGAATAACATGAGAATTACTGAAGGTATCAATGATGTTTTGATATCAAATTATTCGTTAAGCTCCTGCACATCAGGTTTGTACTTTGGTTTGAAAATGTGAATGAGAAAAGTCTTATCTTCCAACTTTTTCTTCACCTCATTTGGTGCTTTCGCAAAAAAATCAGAAGAAACCTTATTTTGTGAACATCTCGAGAAAACCTTGGTGTATCAATGATGTTTTGATGTCAAAATGTTCATTAAGGTTCCACATATCAAACTTGTACATTGGTTTGGTAATTGAACTGAGAAAAGTCTTATCCTCCAACTTGCATACAACTGCTCCCGAAACAAGTTCTGAGGCTTACTACAGAAATCTGCCCCGGGGGTGGAAATCGCCTCAAATCGTGAATTTGATGAAATTTGTTAGCACGAATGCACGTAATCAATAAAAACCCGGCATGAAAATAAGAAATGATGAGGAATAGTCCTTCTACATTTTCCAAATTAATTTTGACAGCCCAATTAATCAAATTTAGCATACCTAGCCTTAGTAAATCACCGAGGCTTAGATTTCTAACGAAGGAACAAGTAAACTAAGCTTAAACATTGATAGCCAAAGCTCTAATGGAGAGATTTGTGTACATCAAATCTGCACTTTGGTTTGAAAATTAGGATGAGAAAAGTCTGATCGTTCAACTTTCTATCATTTCTGTAGTTATCCCCCAAACGCGTGTATGCAATATGGAAAAAAAACCTGATGAATTCATATTTTGTGAATAACTTGAGAATTACTGAAGGTATCAAGATGATTTTATATCAAATTGTTCGTTAAGCTCCTGCACATCAAGTTTGTTCTTTAGTTTGAAAATGTGAATGAGAAAAGTCTTATCCTTCAACTTTTTCTTCACCTCATTTGGTGCTTTCGCAAAAAAATCAGAAGAAACCTTATTTTGTGAACATCTCTAGAAAACCTTGGTGTATCAATGATGTTTTGATGTCAAAATGTTCATTAAGCTTCCACATATCAAACTTGTACATTGGTTTGGTAATTGAACTGAGAAAAGTCTTATCCTCCAACTTGCATACAACTGCTCCCGATACAAATCCTGAGGCTAACTACAGAAATCTGCCCCGGGGGGTGGATATCGCCTCAAATCGAGAATTTGATGAAATTTGTGAGCAGTAATGCACGTAATCAATAAAAACCCGACATGAAAATAAGAAATGAAGAGGAATAGTCCTTCTACATTTTCCAGATTAATTTTGACAGCCCAATTAATCAAATTTAGCATACCTAGCCTTAGTAAATCACCGAGGCTTAGGATTCTAACGATGCAACAAGTAAACTAAACTTAAACATTGATAGCCAAAGCTCTAATGGAGAGATTTGTGTACATATTTTGAAAAACGGATCATATTTACTAAACATATTCACAAAATTGTGAAAATTCAAATTTCATCAAATTTTAGCTCCCGTTCATCAAATCTGCACACTGGTTTAAAAATTAGAATGAGAAAAGTCTGATCCTCCATTTTTCTATCATTTCTGTAGTTATCCCCCAAACGCTTGTATGCAATATGGAAAAAAAACCTGATGAATTCATATTTTGTGAATAACTTGAGAATTACTGGAGGTATCAATGATGTTTTGATATCAAATTATTCGTTAAGCTCCTGCACATCAGGTTTGTACATTGGTTTGAAAATGTGAATGAGAAAAGTCTTATCTTCCAACTTTTTCTTCACCTCATTTGGTGCTTTCGCAAAAAAATCAGAAGAAACCTTATTTTGTGAACATCTCGAGAAAACCTTGGTGTATCAATGATGTTTTGGTGTCAAAATGTTCATTAAGCTTCCACATATCAAACTTGTACATTGGTTTGGTAATTGAACTGAGAAAAGTCTTATCCTCCAACTTGCATACAACTGTTCCCGAAACAAGTTCTGAGGCTTACTACAGAAATCTGCCCCGGGGGTGGAAATCGCCTCAAATCGTGAATTTGATGAAATTTGTAAGCACGAATCAATAAAAACCCGACATGAAAATAAGAAATGAAGAGGAATAGTCCTTCTACATTTTCCAAATTTTGACAGTCCAATTAATCAAATTTTGCATACCTAGCCTTAGTAAATCACCGAGGCTTAGGTTTCTAACAAAGGAACAAGTAAACTAAGCTTAAACATTGATAGCCAAAGCTCTAATGGAGAGAGTTGTGTACATATTTTGAAAAACAGATCATATTTACTAAAAATATTCACAAAATTGTGAAAATTCAAATTTCATCAAATTTTAGCTCCCGTTCATCAAATCTGCACACTGGTTTGAAAATTAGGATGAGAAAAGTCTGATCCTCCAACTTTCTATCATTTCTGTAGTTATCCCCCAAACGCGTGTATGCAATATCGAAAAAAAAACTTGATGAATTCATATTTTGTGAATAACTTGCGAATTACTTAAGGTATCAATGATGTTTTGATATCAAATTGTTCGTGAGGCTCCTGCACATCAAGTTTGTAC